>JAOEHY010031146.1:0-10674 GCA_025447955.1 Psilopsiagon aurifrons
GTTGGCTTTCTGGGCTGCAAGCGCACACTGCAGCCGGCTCATGTTCATTTTTCCATTGACCAACACCCCCAAGTCCTTCTGGGCAGGGCTGCTCTGAATCTCTTCTCTGCTCAACCTGGAGCTGTGCCTGGGATTGCTCTGACCCAGGTGTAGGACCTTGCACTTGGCATAAGTGCATACTTCATCAGTTTGGGGTCAGCCCACCTCACAAGCATGTCAGGGGTCATTGTTAAGCTATCTCAGTGTCATGTCCAAATAAAACTTGCTGTTTTGTGTTGGGTCCTAAGACATGGTTGTATCCTAAGAATGATTGCAGAAGGTGAAAGTTATTTCTCCTTTCCTTTGCAAATCTTTCCTTTTATAGGACAGTATTCACTCAATATCAAACCAAGATCCTCTGAATAAAATTGCCTTAAGAGATAAGCTGTTAGCATGAGGCTGAGGGGAAGGAAAGAAAGGAGTGGTCTTAAAGTTTGAACTCAGTCTGGAAAGTAAGAGCTTGGATTTCTCTTTGTGTTTCATTTATTTATTGTTACACATGTGCAGTCCTTTTCAACACTGCCACAGCTGTTGAATAGCATCCATATTCAAGGCCAGCTGATCAATACTTCAGGGTCAGGTTGGATGGGCCTTGAACAACATGCTCTAGTGGAAGGTGGCCCTGCTCATGGCAGGGAGTTGGAATCGAATGAGCTTTAAAGTCCCTTCCAATCCAGACCAGTCTGGGATTTCATTATGTTCACCCTGTTCTCAGTGACAGTGCAAGTAAGTCTTCTTTTCCTTCCCATATTATATTTTGCAAAAGCATTATTAAAATATAGCTATTCACACAGTGAAATCTCTGCTAAACAAATGCAAATCACTATCCTAAAGGCAATTCAAAGGAACACCGGGTACTGTAGACTTTTTAATCATCTTCTTGTTACTTTAACCATTAGCAACAATAATTAGGACCATTAGCAACACCTGTGTGTGGTTCTAATTTGGCACATTACTGCTGTGAGGGTCAGCATGCAATATTTAGCAATACAGACTGACTGTGTGGAAGGAGAGCAGGGAGGTTTTAGCATTCATATTAATTTTGTGTTGGGATGAATCTGAAATGGAGATTCTCTGTGGTATGGTTCGATCTACAAAATGCAGAGCAGGGCTGTGGGCAGAGCAGGCAGCTGTACTGTGAGCAGGGGCAAGAAGCTGGCTCTGCTTGACCTGCCCCAGGATTTGCCTTGTTGTCACTTTGATCTTGGCTAAGGATGCTGGTCAGCCATCAAGGCAGTGAGCAGTGCCTTTATTCAGGTGTAATTCAGGAACAGACCTAGTAATGACAATCCAAGAGTTCGTCCAGCTGTATTCCAGTAACTGGAATTGGAGTAAAACATGGGGCAAGAGAGCATTTTGCTGCAAATACCTTGCGCTGTTAATGGAGTTCAGAAGTAGGCACAGAATTTTTGAACCTCGGAGCCACAACTAAACCCTGGTTCTGAGCCCATCCCTCCTCAGTAGATAACTTATTTTTCTTATTTCTCTACCATAGCTTGAGGTTTGTTCTTTTCCACCAGTTATAGCTCAAAACCAGTCAAAATACCAGGTGCTTCAGAAACAGATGCTGTCAAAAACAAGACTTCCTGAGACTCTGCCTTCTGGCTCTACCCATCACTTGCAGGTGCAAGGGGATGCCTGTGAAACTTTTTCTAGTTCCCCTCTAAAACATATTGCCTTGTTCTTTGTTAGCTCATTTATGTCTGGTTCCCCATGCTGCTCGGTAATCATTTTTTAAGGTTAGGGTTGGCTGTATTAATTCATTTTGCAGAAGTAATCTTAGCTAAATCAGAAGTGTAGAAGCTGTGAGCAGTGACTGGGCTGGTGAGGCAGGCAATCTTATTGCTCCCTGAAGAGAGGCAGCTCTATGCAAGTCCCTATCCCACCTCTCTTGAGCACCTGTTTTCATAGCAGATGAATCACTTGCTCTTCCTCTCCTTTGGATGACTCACAGACACTAGCAAAGGGTTTGAATGCCAGATATCCTGGTTAAGCTCATTGTTGGAAGCTCCTTTAGAAACTGATCTTTTCAGAGACCAGCTCTCTGTACTTCTCACCTCAGGTGTCAGTGTTGGGGCTGTCCCTGCCTGGCCTCATCCCCAGCCCTGTGTGATTGTGCACCACAGCATAAGCTGTGAGACCTGCGTTGCAGCAGTCTCATGCCTGAATCTGGTGCTGATCCAGTTATGCACAGCCCTAGCAACCGGAACAAAATCCCTTTGTAGTCCTAAAGAAGGCTTACAAGTGCCTCCTGGATTGTCTACACTGGGTAGAAAGACTCCTGTGGTGCTGCAGTGTGGGATTATCATTTTCCTTCTCTTAGCCCCATCTTGTAAACCCTTCTTCAGGAGGGAGGAGAAACTATTTCGTTCCCTTTATTATTTATTGCCTTCTAAACACATCAACAAAGGAAATTAGAGGCACTGGTTGCCACATGGGTACTGTGAGGCTCCATTTCAGCAATGCTTGTAAGCATATTTCAATCTCACTGACATTGCAGGTCCAAAACATGTGTCTGGAGGCTTTGCTGAGCACAGGCAGTAGGAAACAGCGGTTCCTGTGTGGGGTTGATGCAGCATGGCAGTGGAGCAGGCTGTATTGGCACCCTTGGGTGCCCTGCTGCTGTTACAGAATTAGCTGGCTGTGAAAGGATGCTTCCAGTCCTAGATTATGTTTTGATCATGGCATTTTCCTGGATGCCTTAAACTTACTGAGAGCCCCAAAATCTGCCGGATACATCTGTGCTTATGTCCTTTCAAGTATAGGTGTATTAAGTTAAAACTCTCTGTATGATTTCTACTCCAGTGCTTCTCATTACAATAAATTCCTTTTTCTTACAAATACAGTTAAGATAATTGCTCCTTTTACAGCCCACACTTGCCTTAAAGGTTTCAGTTAAAAGCTTTGAAGAAGCATTTCAATATCCAAAGCAACAGGAGCATTCAGCAGTGCTGCTGCCGAGCGATGCCCGAGCCCTCCTGTGGCAGGCTCCACAGCTCATGGAGGAGGACTCTGCAGGGCCAAGCTCCTCAGCTCCTTCCCAGGCCTGAAACACAGCTTCATCACAGGTGAACTAGCAGCTGTGCATCTTGATAAGTAAATGATATTTGCCATGGGAGGTTGCATGCTCTGTGATTGTCTACTTCGTGCTCATCATTACTTTTCCTCCATTTGGCTTTGGAATAGCTGTCGTTCTATTGGTTAGCTCTCAGCTGATGGAAAAGGCAGCAAACTGCTTCTAATAGAAATGCAGAGGTCTGTGTCTGGCAGAGGGCTGATGGAAATGAATGTAAAATGTGACAAATGAATTTAGGAAATGGAAGACATGATTTATATTTCATTGCAAAGCTGGTCCTCTTGCAGCTGTGCAAAGAGCCTCACCAAGGTGTTACTGAGTAATGGTGCTCTGGGAGAACTTCCCGCTCAAGCAATTTTCTTGAGAGAAGATGCAGTTCTCAGAAAATATAATAATTTCCCCGAAGTTCATTTTTATTATGAGAAATAAAAATGACATATTTTACAGTCATTTTGACCTGGAATTCCTTTATTGCTGTGCATCAGCCAGCAGAAGTATAGCTCAGGGCTTCCCATATTTAGCTGCTTTGAAGGCTGATATGTTCCTCAGCTGTAGGTTGCTTTCTGGCCATCATTTGTCATCTGTTCCAGAGGAGGGCCAGTGGCAGGGCAGGAGCTTCAGGGCCCTGGAGCTTTTGACCCCATCTCTTGTGTGCATGCTCAGGGGGTGGAAAATCAGCAGGATTAGGCTCAAAGCTATGTTTATCAGACATTTCAACTTTTTCAATGGGTTAGATTACTAATATTTAATTTTGCTCAAAGCTGTTCCTTAGGAGGATGTGCTCACTTCAGTACCGAATCCGTTGCATCAGTGTAGCAGCATCATTTCAAAGAGAAAACAGGCTGGGGATGGATGTCTTTTCTGAAGAGGGGGCAAAAGCTGCACAAAACCATTCTGCAGTCCTTCAGGAAAAGGAAGTTCATTCATTTCAGCTTGTAAGAAAATGAATATTGAGCTTCAATTCCCAGGATGTTTTGTTGTTTTATCCTGGCCACTGCACTCAGTCTGCTTCTGCACCGCAGCCCCGGGTTTGCTGTCTGTAATCTCTGTCAAGCCAATCACAGTGATTTACACTTCTGCTGCTTCTGTCCAGTTTATCTCCCTCATGACCAAGGGGGCAGTTCCCTTCTCATGTTGTGACTTTTTTATTATTAGAATTTCTTTTGGAGCTGTGACTGTGGTACAGAGTGTGCTCTCTCCTCTCCAAAGGCAGCTGCACCAGGCCTGGGATTAGCAGCCCTGGCCCCTTCCCTGCCCTGGGAAGCCCAGCAATATGCAAAGCCCAATTAGAGACTTCATGGCTGCCACTAAAACTCTGTTTCCACTGAATTAGTAGAGTATAAGAAGGCAAATATGAAGAAGAAAGCACTTTTTCTTATCGTGGCAGATCAATTCAGGTAGTTGTTTCCAACCTTGAAATGCTCCAGATGCTATTTCTAATGAAAACATTTTAATTTCTGGGGCAGGCTAAATGCACCTATAGACTGATGTATGCTGTCTCTGGCTTGTGTAGATGAAATAATTTTACTATTTCCATCAGTAATTCTCTCTGTTCCCACTAAAAGCACTTCAGCATTATTCACAGGAAGAGAAACGCAGACCCAGAAGCAACACAAGTTGCTGTGAATGGGAGCAGATTTAGCACGTGGGAGCTGAGCTCCCATTCTGGCTCCATGGGGATGCTTTTAGCATCCCAGGGGAGTAAGAAGCATGCTCAAGGGATGCTGCCTCGAAGGAGCTGGATCACACGTGCAGGGGTTTATCCTCTACCACTCCCAGTTAAACACACATCAGGCTTTTGTGGAGGCAGCTGAGCTGACAGCAGGTATGGAGAAGGTGCAGCTCAGGCGAAATGTACCTGGTAATGCTCCTGACACCTCAAAATGCTTGCAGGGAGCCAGGCACTACTGTTCTAGTTACTTTCTCATCTGAAAAACATAGAACAGTTGGTCAGGTTTCTAAGTTCAAAGGATCCTGCTTCTTGCACTTCAATATGAAAATTAGGAGATTTAGATACATTTTAGAAACCATAGGAAAATACACGAGGAAGAGCAGAGCCCTGTCCCCAGGCCTATTGTATGTACCTCTGTCAGGGCACATGGGGTTACTCAGCTGCAGCTTTAGGTAGTTAAATTCCTTCGCAAACCTGAAATCCGGTCTCCTTTAGAAGGGCTGTAAGGATTTAGGAGTTTGAGTCTCCCTGGCAGGCTCTGGGACTTGGAACATAGTTCCTATACACCCTATGCCTTTGCAAAATCAGACACAGGGACCTTTGAGATGCTTTGTGTTTGCCTCAGCTTCCCTGTGACTGAGAGGGCATCAGTGCACGGTACGTGCAGGGGCTCTGGAGGGATGTGGGGTTTCCCTTGCTCCAAGGAGGTTCAGCAGCAGCTTGGGTGCTCCTGTCCCCAGGGCAGATCAAGGGGCAGCACTGGGATGCACAGAATTCATGCTTTTGTTTACTTACTGCCAAAAAAATGACATGCTGAGCTCTGCACAAGTTATCGTTACTGTATGTCAAAAGAGAGATCCAGAAATGTTAATGAGGACCAGCCAGAAAGCTCCAAACAGCTCCAGGGCTGGGGCTGAGATAGAGGCCATGCTCCTCTGTGGTGGTCCTTTGTGCAAGTGCATGAACTGGATCCATTGTGTTACAGACATGATTTGGGACTGAGCACAATATTCATGCGGCTTACTCAGGGCACAGGTCCCCTGTCCTGTGCACTACATCCTGAAGGCTAAAACCTGTGGCACAATTGGAGGTTTTCCTGCCTTCCTTTTGAAAAGTTATTGTTCTGATTTTGATGGGGTTTTTTTATTTTTTATGTGTCAGTATGTACTCCCAGGTGAGTCTTTGTGCTTAAATGGAGAGAGCTGCAAATCATACCTTAGGCTGCACTGCTTCCTAAAGCGATTTCAATGGGTAAAAAATTGGGAACCACAAAATGAATGAGGAAGGGGAAAACTGAGCAAAAAGAGAAACATTATTAATTACTTAAAAGCCTCTGATGCTGAAAAGGGACAAACTTTGATAGAAGAAAATAAAGTGTTGTTTGATATAATTTGATTCACTGCAATACCCAATTGCTCATTAGCACACAGTCATAGGGCAGTGCGTCACAGAACTTACAGACACCTTTAGATTTCTGCTTTCTTTTAGGCTGTTCTGTCTTAATGAGTCTGTTAATTCAAGAGCTGTGTAGCTCCTCGTTGTGTCTGCAGTGCCTTAGTACACCTTGTCCCCATAAAGATCGCTTCCTCTCTAATCATATGGTATAGTTGTAGATCTGCTGCTATTCCCTGATCTAAAGCAAAGAACATTTTCTGTGCGTAAGGAAAATTACTATCCATTTCATTGATGCTGGATCATTTCTTTCTATGGGTAATAAGAGCTTTAGCATGGCCCATTTCTTTCCAAGCTGCTTGACTGATTACAAAGATGCTGTAGAAGCCGTGAACTCTATTACTAATCAGAAGTGATGTGGGAGGTTGCAGCCTCCTCAGGAGTCGCAGTGCTGCACAGTTTCCATCTGTGAGCACACGCTGCCTGCCCGGTGCTTTTGCCTGCAGCCAGAGGGCTGCTGGGCATCGGGGTGGAAGTGTCTGCAGTAAGGGTCTCCCAGGACAAGCCCTTGTTTTGGAGGGGTCAAAACCACATTACTTATTGCTTCTGAAAAAGAAAAACAACGCTGAGGCACTGGCACAGGGTGCCCAGAGAAGCTGTGGCTGCCTCCTCCATGTCAGTGTTCAAGGCCAGGTTGGATGGAGCTTGGAGCAACCTGCTCAAGTGGAAGGTATCCCTGCCCATGGCAGTGGTTGGAACTGGATGAGCTTTAAGGTCATTTCCAACACAAACCAGGCTGGGATTCTGTTATATTATTTCCAGTACTGTATGTTTTTATCTCCTGACATTGAATCATTAACTGCTAATGCAGATCCCTGGGGCTGGTGGGAGGTGGGGTGCAGATGTCTGTGCTCCTCAGCTCCCTGCTCTGCCGATGGGTTTTGGTTGTCCAGAGGATGTTAGAGGGATCAGGAAACCTGGTTAAGGTACCTGGAGAAGTCAAGGCTTTGCTGAGTATGGGAAGGTGCTGCTGGCAGGCTCAGCAGGTGCTAATTGTAGGCTACAATGGTTCCTCTGCGGGACGTGCAGGCACAGAGCATGTTTTTTGCAGTGAATGAACCTGAATATACCAACCCCTGCAGACACTGAATAAGTGTGTTACTTGGTGAGCGTTCATGTCAACCAAAGGTGTGACATGGGGTAGATGCTGCATGTGCTGGTGTACGGGTCTGTCTTTCCATGCTCCTACACACATCACTGTGCCCTGGGCTGGCTGAATCCAGGACTCTGTTGCCTGGATACATTCAGGCAAAAGTTGGATTTGACAAGAGAAACCCATGCATTTGTGTGCCAGGATTACAGTCACAGCTCCTCTCATGTGTTTGTCTGCCTTCCAGCTTTGTCTTCCAAAGATAAAGCCTCAACTCTTAGATCGTTCCTCCAACCAACAGGCGTTTCTGGGCATGTTGGCCCATGGTGAGCACAGATCTCTCCACTCTCACGTCCTTTCCTTCACAAAGAAAAGATGGGGCGAGCTCGCTGTTCCCACCCTGCAGGGCTGGTTTTGAAGGGAAAGAGTTTGCTTTGGAGTTTGGTGACTGCCAGGGTAGATGCAGGTGGTGCAGGACACAGTCCCGGTAGGCACCTGCGCTCACTACCTTCTCACCAGATCCCAGCCTTCCTGGCTTCCACAACTCCTAACACATCATAGAGATCCAGTGTGACAGTGAACTGCATTCTTAATGTGTTTGTTATTCCATATTCTGAACATCACAAGAGTGTTTAAAAATTGAAAGCAGTAATACCAAAATGAGAGAAGGTTGCCAGCATACAAAATGCTCAGCAGTGCTTCCTGTCAAGGGTGTAATATTTCTTTGAGGCATTTCAGTTCCTGTGAAGTAAAATCTTCCCTTCCCCTTGCCCTTCCCCTTTCCTTTTCCCTTCCCTCTTTCCCTATAATGACCCTATAATTCATTTATTGAATCATAACTGTCACATTTCTTGAGAGCACAGAACTTATTTATGGTTCTGCCCCTGGGTGGAAGGAAGCGAGGAGCTGCTGACAAAGACTCACATAGCTCTTTCTGTTGAGTTTCATTTTAGGGAAGGAGCATCTTGACTTGCCTTTGTGATCTCTAAGTGGTGCAGGCAGTGCAGGGTACCGGGGCTGAGAGCACTTGAGGGAACCTCGTACCCATGGGAGTGCAGCTCCTGCCGCTCCTACCCTTGCCAATATAAGTCAATGACCTGGGGTAATCACTGGATTCCAGCACTCTAATTTAAGGATCTAAACCTTACTGATGGGGGAAACAGTGGTGAGCAGGGCTTGTGCTGAGGTCCCTTGGATGGAGGATGTCCTCAGATCTCCATTGGGCAAATAGAGCTTTGTCCATGGCACCCTGTGCTTCACCTGCAAAGCAATTTGGGATCATGTTCTTTCTCTTATATTCAACAGCTTACCCTTAACATCGAAGACCTAAAGTGAACTTTAATGTTTCACAGATAGTTTACAAACCAGGGTGACTTCCAAGGGTTTTAGCCTCAGTAGAAGCATCTGTAAGAAATAATCTGCCATGGTCAGGCTCTCGACGTACATTTCCCAGATAAACTTGGGTATTTATGTATGTGCTTCCCATTGAAGGTGTTCAGAAATGGCTCAAGGGCTTGCTCTGCCCTGGTGCTTAGTATTTTTCTGGTCTAAGGTGGCAGACTGGCACTGTGCAAAACTGAGTTCCCTGTCAAGGTAGGGAGACTGCACAAAGCCCCACTTGTGGTGAGGCTTTAACAGGCTTTAGGCACAAAGCCCAAAGGGTCCTTCAGAGATGGAATTCGTCTCTGAGGCTGAGTTCTTGCTGGGGAGATAAGGAATTTTTGCATCCTGCTCTTCCCAGCAGTATAGGGTAGGTCATCCCCTGTGTAAAGCTTGGTGGCCTTCAGGCTGCTGTCACAGCTGGGCAGGCGGCCTGAGGCTGCTGTCTCAGCTTCATGCTCTGAGGACTCTGGCAGTCTGGTGCAGTTAATTCTGTGTCCACCCTGCACCAAAACTCAGGGTTATCGCCAAGGCCCAATGTGCTTTATAGAGCTTTGCAATAACTTTCTTTGCATGTTGCTATTAAAGTTTGCACATGTCTTCCTTCAGGGACTCCGTAAGTAAGAATAGTAATTAGAAATATCCCAAGTGAAAAGCTAAAGAGCTCTGCAGTGTGTGCCAGGGACCGCAGTAAGATTAAAACATTGTGGGGAAAGAGCTCACCAGTGAGAGTAGTGGCAGTTGCCAATTATTTCAGCTGACGATGACTTCTCCATAGCCAATGCAGACAACTATTCAAAGCAGTTCATCACTGCTGTCCTTTCTTGCTTAATGATGCAGGGGAACAAGGGAAATGCTGCTACCAGAGAGGGACTGGATAGGTGGCTCCAGTCCATGTGTGCCTTTGGAAAATGTTACCAATTAAATGCAGACTCTACCAGGGGCTTTAGTAGTGTCAATACTTAAATATTTGGACAAGCAAGAACATCTCTGTTAGCTTCTGTTTCTCTGAGGTGTTGTGCTGAGTGGAGACACTGAAGCTCCTGAGCTTGTAGGTGAGCTGTAGGAGCTGGATGCTCCATAGCTGGAATTTCCCATTGACAATGTACAAAACATGTTTAATTCTAGCCCTTTCCATAAGAAGTCCTACTGTTACTTTGTGTAGATTCTGCTTTCACATACCTCTCAGGAAAGTGAGGTGAAGAATAACGGGCTGTTTTGTTCTTCTGTTAACACATGCAAGACAATGGGAGCCTCAAGATGAATAAAGCCATTATAGAGCTACTCAGATAACTGATAGTGGCTGCTGTCAGGCTGGTCTTTGCTAATATTGTTGCCTTCTCACAGGATCCAAATAACCAAGCAGCACTTTTCCCCGCTGCTGATCACTCAGGCCATGTTTGGAGCAAATATGGTGCTGGTACTGCTGCAATCCCAGAAATAAGCCCACCCGTCACCATTGTGCCTCTAAGATTGAAACTTCTCCCTTACCGTGGAGATCTGAGCAATGAGCTGGTAATTTTGAAGTGCGCTTATTCTTTTTAGTAACAGTATTCTTCTGGTTTTGTTGGCATTAGAGGCAGTCACCTGCAGTATTTCTGTATTTAGAGAATCCATCCACTTAGAAATGAACTTATGAAGCAATATAGTCCCATTCTCCTGAATAAAATAGTCTTGGGAAATGTCTCTATATCTCAAGAGGAATTCTTGTGGCAGCGACAACTCAGTGTTCCCAGAGTGCTTGGAGAAGTTTTTGGAAGTCTCCTGTGCAGTGCAATCCCAGGCACAGCTCCAGGTTGGGCAGAGAAGTGATTCAGAGCAGTCCTGCGGAGAAGGACTTGGGGGTGTTGGTTGATGGAAAAATGAACGTGAGCCGGCTGCAGTGTGCGCTTGCAGCCCAGAAAGCCAACCATATCCTGGGCTGCATCAAAAGGAGCATGACCAGCAGGTTGAGGGAGGTGATCC
>JAOEHY010031147.1:0-23358 GCA_025447955.1 Psilopsiagon aurifrons
CTCCAGGAGCAGAGGGAAGAAAAAGGGGGAAGTGAGTGAACAAACTGCATGGCTGATTTATGGCTTAAACCATGACACTTGTACAAAGTGTATGTTCAGTAAGTATTAGTTACTAGTGAGGTTGTTCCATCTCTGTTGCTGAGGTTTTCAGAAGAGCAGAGTACAAATATGTCTTAATATGCCACACTGTCTGTTGGCGGCCAAGTTAAACATTATTAGAACCTACTTCATTACCTGATAAGATGTTGGAGAACTGTACTGATACTGACTGAGCTGCTGTGTGCAGTGGCTAACCTCATATGCATCTGCATCTATTTGTTAAAGTATATTCTTCTCTAAATGTGGTTCATCTGCCTACTGGCATCAAGGACTCGCTGTCCTTGCCACCCTCAAGCATTTACCCAGCTGTGGTTGCTGGGAAAGAAGGAAGGTCCCTAAGGAAGTTATAATCTAAGCAAAAAGACTTTTTTCTCTTGAAAGAGTGTTCAAATTCTACAAAAATTTTAAAACTGAAGTCCCTGCAGCTGTATATGTCTCTATATAGTTGATTGATGGGTTAAGATGTGCTGTTGCAACATTTTATAACATGCTTGTGGATGAGTCACTATGGTTAGAAAAATGATTAGAAAAATGCATTTTACTCAACCAAACCCAGCCTTTTTGGGTGGCTAGAAATGCCATGGTTGGCTTGCTGTGCTTTTAGTTGGCAAGTTCTGCAAGTTCTACTCTGTGGGACAGCTTTGTGCATGTGCTTGTTTCCCCCTGGGAATATAGGTTCTTTTTTCTTTTCTCTCTCTCTTTTTCCCCCACTGTATAAGAAGTTTCATTTTCTTCCTTAATAGTTAGGTAACAGTTTGAAATACTTACCAGTGAATGAGTTTTCAAGAAACCCTAGCGACTCCTGGTGACTGTCGTGACTGAAAACTTGGTTAATAGTAACCTTTCTGAGATAAATACAGTACTTTCAGCTTCCTGCCTAGTGTTTAAAAATGTTAATTTTTAAAACCTCCAGCAGCTCTCAGACTGTATGGGCATGACTTTGTGCTCCAGAATATCTGAGTCTCACAAGGCACTAAAATGCTTTTAATGCATTAGAAAGCAATTTTATTCATACGTGATTGTTTTGTGTTGAATTTTATTTGACAAGAGAACACAGGTAATTTAAGTTTTCATTTTTTTCCAGTAAAGGTTTTGCATTCAGTATACTGACACACTTCAAAACCCAATATGTATTCCTCCGTTACTTAAAACTATTGAAAAATGAGACACCTTCACAAGCAGTAGAGCTGTATAATGCTCAGCTGCAAAAGGTTGGGATACTGCTATTTTGATTTATGATTCATGATAAATCATATTTTGTTCTGATCTTTTATTTTTTACTATTTTTTTCTTCCTGGGATTGTGGCATGACCTCCAGAGGTCACTGTTGTACGCAGTTGTCTCATGCCTTGTTTTGTAGACAGCATGAGGACAGCATGTTCACGAGGAGGGGAAAATATTAACAATACAGGAATTTATTTTCCTAAGTGTGGGATGAAGTTTCACTCAGTGGAAATTACAACAGCGCCATACCAAAATAAAATCTGCAGCACTACAAGTTGAAATTTCAGCTGCCGTTTTGGGTGAAAAAGGAAAGTAATTCAGAGCTTAGGCTAAAATATATCCAAAGCTTGTTGGGTCTCCATTTTTAGGATTATGATTATTGGTTGGTAATCAGGAAGGAGAGAGAATGTGTGGTTGTTACAAAAGCTCTACCCCTTCCTGTGTCTGGCAGGCAAAAGTATTGATGAACTTAGGTTTTTAACCTTATGGTGGAACATGAGGTAATATCGTGTAATATCTAACAACTGAAGGTACACTGGGGTTGGAGTATGACTTCGTAATTTGATGTTTTCATTACAAAAGGCATTAAAAACATATTCCTGGTTTTAGTTAATACAGGGGCAGTTTAAATGATGGAGTAATGATTGTTGCTGCCAGAAATGTTCATATACTCATGATGGGGTGACATTAGAACTTTCCAGTGAGAAACAGGATACCATTGACTGCATGTTCTGATAGCTTTGGTAGCATAGCCTATCCAGACCTACTCTGCAAAACCGCAAATAAATCAAGATCAGCTGTGAAGAGAGCTATGAGCGAGCCTGATCCCCCTGAAGCATGGGAACGCTCCAGCCTTTCAAGTCACAGCTGAGTCAAGCAGTTGGGCTGGGCAGTGTGTGGCTGACCTTAGGAATTATGTCCCCTTGACCCTCAGAAGTGTGTCAAACCCCTGGCCCAACACCAGCTCACTAATGCCAGTAGGCACTTAACAGAGTAATTTCTAGTGTGAGATATGCAACAGATCTGCAATTGTTTTGTCTTCAAGATTATAATGAAAATATTTTAAGCTTGTTTTCAGATGCCTTTCTTTCAGAGTAGGTGCTTGAAGAGCTATGCTGTGCTTGTTCTGCCATTGGAAACCACATCTAAGAAGAAGGAGAAATCCTGCTGTGTTGCTGTGGCAATTAGCTTTTACAATTTTCCAGAAGTATTTCTTGTCAGTGAAATGTCTTTTGACTTAAATTGCCAAAAACATAGCTTGGATTTCATTCAGATTTTCATCAAATGGATATTCAGTATTTTTGATTTGGTTTGGTTTTGGTTTTTTTGAGACCATATTTCTGTCTTCTGTCTTGAGCACCGCAATTTTGCATGACTGCATGTTGCTGGAAGCGGTTGGCAGAGAGAATAGCTGTGAGGAAGAATTACCAGCTTTATCTTTACTAACCAACAGACTTACCAGTTCAGGTGATTAGGTGATGGAGGAAGAAAGGTAGTGTGTTTTGCCCTTTGTTTTCAGAATGAGCTGCATAGAACGCTGGCTGAGATCAGAGCATTTGCTCTTCATGTATGATTTTGAGTACAGAATTTCAAAGGAAGATGTGGTCTGTTAATGCTGTAATATGATTATGCAATGCAGCAGATTGCAGTGGATCAGGAAAGGTGACCTACTTAGTAGGGTGGCATGATTGACCTATGTCAGCTGATGTGTGAATGCAAGCTTCCTTTCTGTCTGCAGCAGCACAGCTCTGGCCCTGGGCAGTGTTGGTTCATGTCAAAAAAAACTGGTGGATTTTTACCTCCCTATTTCAGCATATTCCTTGTATCCAAAGAAATTCCTCAGTTACTTAAGCAAAACATACATAGTACACTCTGCAAATACTGGCAGATAAATTAATTTTTTCTATTAGTTGGAAACAAAATGATTTCAAAGAAAGCTTTCACTGTAGATCTAGTAGGCTAAAATAGTACTTTTCATTTAATGTATATAGAATTTAACAACTGAGATTGTTTTAAAAAGTAAGGCTTGAATGTTTGATGACGTAAAAATGGGCGTATTTTGTGAGGAGTGTAAAATTCTGTCTTACAGAGGCTTATGGAAGCCAATTGAGACTAGAGTTTCTGGTAATACATGTAACAAACTTCCTTGCTTTGTTGATATGTTGAGTTTTTACGTTCACGTTTTTAATTTCAGCAACGTTATTTCAGAAATGGCAGTTAAAAGGCATTCCCCAGCTCAGAGAGGTGTGAGGATATCTGGTCACATTTCCTTGGACTTTGATGAGGATGGTCAAAGAAGGAAGCCTGGAAGATTTTCACCTCAGTCTTCTGACTCTAGAAGGTATTTTTGTGTGTGAGATGTCTATTTCAGTGTATCATAGGTAGTGAATTGTGACTTCCCATAAAGAGCGAATTGGAACATGTGCATCGAGCCGCGTAGATAATGCAAAAACCTCAAAGAAGTGTCTTAAAGCCAGTCATTGGATGAATGTAAGCTGCTTGCTGGAATGTTTCTGGGTAGCTTCCGTGTTCAGGAAGTATCAAACTGATAAGGTGTGTTAGGGGAGCATCTTTTGGGCCTTCTTTTCTGATGCAAAGCTTGTAGAAAGTGCAGGAGGGACTTCTTGTAATGGAAGTTGAAGGAACGAAATGGAACAAGTTTCTTGTCCAAGCCCTCTTTGTTTTATATACTTTGGTCTTGAAGTTTTCGTTCAGTTATAAGCTATTGGTTTTAGGAGCAAGGGAAGTGGTTTAATTATCAGCTGCTGAATATCTCTATAGATGCTTTTAATCTAGGATAATCATCAGACAGAGCTGGTAAGTCACATGAAAGTAATTTTGTTACTACACTATGATTCTTGGCTGATTATGAGAAATACTTTAAAGTTTTGGATCGAAAGTTTTTGAAAGTTTGAAAAGATAGAAGTAAAATGATCTAAAAGTATAAACATGAAAACTTGAGCTGTTGCATGCTTGTACAGGGTATATTATTTTATATCTTTGCCACACTTTTTGACATAGTGTGAAGTAAAGTGAATTTCACTTAATGTTTGAGAACATTTATTAGATTTGTGATATCTGAGAAGCTGTCTCGCTCTCTTTGTACTGGGTATGTAACTTCAGGAACAGTACCTTAAAATAGTTTTATGATGAGCAAATTGTTTCCAGTCCTGAGTTTCCTCCTGCATCCCTGAAAATCTAATGGATATGCTTACCTGTGGATATGTAAAGAATGAGTTAGGAAGAATATCTAAGTTTAAATGCAGTCAATAGATTTCAGTGAAATGAGTGATGGTGCTTTATAATTGTAGAATAGTTAGGGCTGGAAAGGACCTTAAGATCATCTAGTTCCAACCCCCCTGCCATGGGCAGGGTCACGACACGCTAAACCATGCTACCCAAGGCTATGTCTAGCCTGGCCTTGAACACTGCCAGGGATGGAGCATTCACAACTTCCTTGGGGAACCCATTCCAGTGCCTCACCACCCTCACAGTAAAGAACTTCCCCTGTTTAAGTTTGAACCCGTTACCCTGGTCCTGTCACTGCAGTCCCTGATGAAGAGTCCCTCCCCAGAATCTTTGTAGGCCCCCTTCAGATACTGGAAGATACATAATAATTTGAATTAGTCATTTTAAAATAAATGTTCTTTCAAGTGCTGCTTGTATCTTTGTATATTTTGGGAGTTACACACAGATAGGAAAATATAATCCTAAACCAGCATTCTTTTATGGCCCTGTAATGAGATTGTTCTGTGCTGAAGTAGACATGGGGTAGTTACATCAAGATATAACATGCACAGATTTCCAGAAATCTTAAGACATCTAAGACGATGTAAGGTAAATCCAGATGTGAAATTTTAAGGTTAGGAAGGGCAAGTATTGCCAGAGTAACTGAATATGTAATAGCATGAAGTAGGAACTATTGGAAGATTCTGTGATTAAAAGAATAATTTGTTCTAAAGTTCAGAGTGTTCTACAGTAAAGGCATTTTTTTTTTCTTTGTTACTGTGTAAATTAAAAAAATCCCTGATTACTTCTTGAACTCTTGGATTTATAAAAACATTTCTAGCATAGGCTTATGCTAAAAATAAATATGATTAAAAATAGGTCGTCAGAGTTAAATATTTTTATGCTCAGAAGAGAGAGCATCAGGGTGATGCTGTTTAAAATGTACCATACAGATATACTTGGAGAGTTTGCAGTGTGGCAGAGAAGGCGGCTGTGTCATCTTCCAAAAAGGCTATTTAGGCCATAATGCGGGAAGTGTTTGGTTTAGCTTTGCCTTTTCTCTTTCTGAATTGTGCAATATTTTTTACAGGGAAAAAACCCAAATCACCAGATACACTTTTGAGTTGCAACTTTGTAAAATTTGCATGAGTTCAATGCTTGATACTGTTTAGATTTGTTCAGATTCCTCAATATTTCAATAAAAAATGACAGCAGATACAGTTTTTTGGTTTCTGCTCATTCTTTTACACAGAAATGTTTTGGGAAGCTCTGTTGCAGAAGAACAACAAAGTCATAAACACTTTCTCTGGTTAAAAGCCTGAGGATTTAGTGAAGAGTCACTATCTCTCTTTTTTTTTTTGTTATTTTCTCCAGAGATCTGCTCGTTCATGAGAATGTTTTGTGCTTTTAAGTTTGTTATCTGGCAATGTTGTGAAGTGTTGTGAAATACTAAATATCATTTTCCTTTTTTGTTTATAGAAGTCTCAAAGTAGGAAAGAGGCTTAATATGTTCACGAAGGCTTCTACAGAAACACAAAGTGCACTGAAAACAGGTTAGTGGCAATTCAGTACTGAAAAACCCAGTGAAGCCAAGTTCTGAATTTTTTAAATATCAAGAGATTTACTGTTATGACAAAGACTTAAAACCTGCGAACTTCCTGCTTTCAGACTATTAAAAAAATGAGTAATGTAACACTTGAGTTTTGTTAAGCAAAACTGCCATGCAGTGTAATAGATAAATGTTTTCTGTACTAATCAGGATATTCTGTTACGGAATCTTCAACTAGATCAGATTGTTCAGAGCCCCATCCAACCTTAAATGTTTCCAGGGATGGGGCATCTACCACCTCCCTGGGCAGCCTGAGCTGGTGTTTTGCCACCCTCATTGCAAAAAAATTCTGACCTTATATCTAGTATCAATCTACCCTCATTTAGTTTAAAACTATTACCCCAAAACCTGTCAAAACAGGCCCTACTTAGAAATTTGTCCTCATCTATCTTACAGACCCCTTTTAAGTATTGAAAGGCCCTAATAATGTCTCTCTAGAGTCTTCTTTTCTCCAGGCTGAGCAACCCCAGCTCTCAGTCTTTTCCTTGTAGGACAGGTCCTCCAGCCCTCTGGCCGTTTTTGTGGCCCTCCTCTGGATCTCCTTCAACAGGTCCATGTCTTTCCTATGCTGAGGACTACAGAGTTGAGTGCAGCACTCCAAGTGGGGTCTCACCAGAGTAGAGGGGCAAAATCACCTCCCTCAACCTGCTGACCACACTTCTTTTTGTTGAGCCAGTTGGATTTCTGGGCTGTGAATGTGCATTGCCAGTTCATGTCCAGTTTTTCACCACCATCACCCCCAAGTCCTTCTCTGCAGGCCTACTAGCAGTCCCTTCATCCCCCAGTCTGTATTGATACCAGGGATTGCCCTGACCCAGGTGTGGAGGACCTTGCCCTTGACCTTGTTGAACCTCATGAAGTTCACATGGGCCCACTTGAGCTTGTCTAGGTCACTCTGGATGGCATCCCTTCCCTCAGGCATGTCAGATGTGCCAGTCAGCTTGGTGTCATCTGCAAATTTGCTGATGATGCACTCAATCCCAGTGTCTGTGTCATTGATGAAGATATTAAACAGTGCTGGTTCCAGTACAGGCCCCTGAGGGACACCATTTGTTGCTGATCTCCATCCAGACAATAGGCCATGGATCACTACTTTCTGGATGCAACCATCCAGCTAATTCCTTGTCCACAAAATACACATGCCAAAACTCATGTAAAGTTAAAAAACTAACAGCAAAACAGGTATGACCCACCTTCATCTTCACTGAATGGCGCAGCTCTGCAGGCACATCCATAATGCCTTGTGAGTGGGGATAGCTTTCACACATGAAGATTTAGTTTTACTGTAGTTGGGGTTTTGGCTAAGAGGGTGTGGCTATATGAAGTCATGTAAAGAATTCGTGCTCTCACTTTTCTTTCTGAACAGTGAAAATGTGCATTATTAGCACTCCTCTTTTAATACACTCCTTTCCCTAAGGTATTCCGAGGCCCTTTAGGGCTAAAAAAACCCCACCCAAACCTGTATTCCGGTCTAGTGACTTAGAACTATATATATCAAGCCAGCAGCTGCAGAAGAAGTAGTACTCCTCTCTGCTATCTTAGAAAATGATACATATTTATTTCCGTTTCAAGAGTAGGACTGTTGGCTTTGCCAGATTCTAGCTGAGTAGTTTCTTCCTTTTTTTTCACACTTGAAACTGCAGGGAGAAGTTAATTTGGTTTCTTAATTTCTTTACTAAAATGTCACATAGTGCTATTTGCATATTTTCAGGCAGCTGTGAGCTTTCTGAATGCAGCCATTTCTGTGGTGGACTATGAAAGCTGCATATTAGAATGGAATTCAATTTGCTGTTTTTTAAGACTGTCCATTTCCTTAAAATTGGTTTGTTTTACATAATAAGTGATGCGGTGGTTTTTTTTACCTGTCATGGTAAATATGATGTGCAAGTAACTGGTGTTTTAATTGAATCAAATCTAGTCAGAGGATTGAACCTTTCTTTTTTGCATGAGCATAATGCAGACTCACTGGCACATGGTAGTCACCCTAGATAAAAAGTTGAGATTCGCTTTATTTTTTAACACAAAACTGGAATGTCCACACATTGTGTAAGAGAGCCTAATGGCAACATTTTTTTTGGCATTAATCTCAAGAAATACCAGTGTGATACTTGATACCTTTATGCATTTGATTCTGTTTTGGCTCATAATAGTGGGGATAATGAGTTAAGATATTGATGATACATAACAGAAAAGCAAAGTCTGTGTTACATGTTGAATATTTATTTTGAAAACCTGAATGTTCACTGGAAAGTGAATTGTCATCCTAAAAAATCACAACTGTTAATATATCAGTAACTGTTAACATACAATGTCAGTATTTTTGATTTCACAGAGATGAAAATACAGTGTTTATCACCTTTACTGCAAGCTTGAAAAAATATTTTCTGCTCTCTTCTAATTAAAGATTTAATAGTACAGCAGTATTAGAAGGTATTCTTTAAGATGTGGACAATAATGTCATTATGATATGGTTTCTCATGTTGTCTCTTACCTGTATTTTATTCTTGCCTACAGCCATCAAATCAAAGTAGGCAACTAGGGAATGTAGTTCTGGCAATTTCCCTGCTAAGTAAGAAATCATTTGCAGAAGTATCTTCTGATATAAAATGCTACCACTTTTCAGTATGTAAAAATACTGTTTGCCCTTTCATTTTGGGGTTTGTTTTTTATTTTTTTTTCATGAGGGAGGGAGGTAGGGTTTTTTTTAACTCATTTGAGTTGTAAGCCACTAAGCCGAAGATGAAATTGTGTCTTAGTTTCAAATACTTGCACTTATGAATAGTAAAATAATAACTCATTGGCTTTGATCCACGTCAAATGGACTGTAATATTTGAATTCACATCAAGAACTCTGTTCTGAGGAGCTTAGTGTGAATTGATAACAGGGGGAGACAAGAACACCAAGGGGAGCATGACTTAGGCCAGCTTATGAGACAGCAGCCCAAGACGCTGGCAGTGGTTCCTCCCTGTCCTCTGGTAACAGCTTGTTCCCTTCACTTCAGTGATGCGGTTCAGTCTGGGTTCATGACCAGTTCTCCTGGGTGGAGGGACAGGAACTCTTGAAGAGTAACTCTGCTGCCATATGACTACACTTTGGTTTAAACAAAAATGTATCAGGAAAGATGCATCCCTAAAGGGACTGTCTGACTGTGGGAGGAGAATAGAAATTCAGGATTTCTCAAGCCCAGGAGACAAAAACTGGGGCACTCACAGGGGTTGGGGAAAGAATTAAGAATTATCGTCAGAAGATTGAATTGTCTCCCTGAAGGAGGGTATAGTTGTGAAGTACCTGAAAACTCCTGCAGTAAGCAAGATTCCTTTAACAGAGTGCAGCAGTCAAGTTCAGTGTTTTTCATATATAGAAGCTGTGAAAGACAAAAAGGGAAAGAGATCATGGAAAACCTAAATTCCTGTTCTGTGTGAAAGGTCTAAAAAGAAATTGTCACTTAGGAGTTCAGAGTACATTTTCATCAGGTAACTGAGACTTTAATGTACTTTCATATTAACAGAGAATTCTCCTTTGAGAAAAGTGATGCTGGCATCTAAGGTAGAAAAATTTTCACAGCCGTAAGAACTAATCTCTGTGAAGGTTAATGTTAAAGGACTTAGTTTTAGCTAGTGAGAAGTCTTTAGCTTGCTGACAGGTCTTTATAAAATTTCTTTTTTAGTATCTTCACCAACTATCTGGGATGTGGAGTTTGCGAAGGAGGTTGCAGCAGTAACTGCACAGCCTCCCCGAAACGGTTTTGAGGAGATGATTCAGTGGACAAAAGATGGACTACTGTGGGAGTACCCAGTTGACAATGAAGCTGGTATGTGCACTGTTAACTTCTATTGTCTGTCTATATTTATCTTTTTTTTTTTTTTTAAAGAATCAGAGCATGTTATGACCTCTGACTGTTTAAACATAGCATTTCAGCTATGAGTCATGCATTTGACACCAAACAAATAAAACTTTCCAACTGTCCCAAATCAGAGGTGCTTCAGATGAACTCATTCTGGCACTCTGCAGGTGAAGTCCTCCAGGTGGTTTGACTGATCTGAGGACTGGCTGCTGCCAAAAAGGGGAGAAGTTCCCTCCCTTCATCAGTCCTGGTACTTTCAACACCAAAAGGCCATTCACATTCAAGTCTATTACATAATACCTTTTACTATGCAACTTCTTTGAAAAACTTGAATGGGGAATCTTAAAACTGCTGTCTGTATTTTATAATGCTGATCTGTTCTTTGGTGTGGCTCTTAGACCAAGTGGCTGGCCGGATCCTAACCAGCTATCTGCCAGTTCCATATCTATGCTGGCTGAGTGTTAAACAGTCCTTTGCTCCCTTTGTTCTATCTGTTTCATAAGAATAAATAGCCACAATATTAATTCACTCGGGGCATCTATCTTAACTAGACATCTTTGTGCACAGTATTTATTTTTAGTACCAGCAAAAAGAAAAAAGAAAAAGCTTTGTGTGAAGTTAAGCCAGCAGAGAGAGAATGAATGCTAAGGAAGGGAAGAACAACTACACAGAGCAAGCGCAAACTTAGGAAAAAGGACTTCATAACTTCAGGGAGGGCTTGGCTGTGTTGTTTTGGTTTGTTTTTTTTTTTTTAAAGACTTTAGAGGCATCACACAGAACTACTTTAGGATGGTTCAGTCACTGAAAGCAAAAGAGGTTAGTATCTGAAGCTGTAAGTCTTTGGAAATCTGTCCTATACCGAGTTGCAAATTGCATAATGTGGTTCATTGTTTCTTAATGTTTCTTCTCATCCTATTTTGGCAGTTTCTTCACAGAATTTAATCACTGCTCTCAGAATTGATCAGTTCCATCATGTGGCAATCTGAGTATACTCTAGTCATGTTTTTGTAAGCTGAAAACCATTGTGGCTCATGGTTTTTCTGTTGTTGTAATGTGGCTGGAACCCTGCTGTCTGGGGCCGTAAGCTGACAGTGTCTGTGGCAGCCAGTGGTTTTTCTCTTGGAGCAATGCGGCCGGAACCGTGCTGTCTGGGATGGGGTGCCGAATGGACAAAGAGTCTTTACATATATTTAAACAAGAGTCTTTATTGATTTGTCGACAAAGACTGGTCATGTGGAAAATTCCAGTGGAGTGTTCTAAAATCTATCACCTCTCAGGCTGAAATATCAGGACAGTAAATTCCAGCTTATCAGAATGCCAGCCACAAGCTGTTAATCAGATCAGGTATGCCAAAAGCTTGAGAGACTCACCCCAATTATATCAATGTACTATCATTTTAGTGGCTCTGCAAAAGGAAGATGCCCCTTCCTGCTGTTAATTTTGCAGTTTGTAGCAGTCGTCTCCCTCAAAAGGAGGACATTGTCTCAGCTTGTTCTCTATCAAAAGATGTGTGAATTTTCTTTTATGCCACAAACATGTAGAAGTCTACTATCGAAGAAGCTTGTGTACTCAGACTTCTAGCGTTATGAAAGCCTTTAAAGTTTTAAATGAAAGAAGACTGCTTATAACTGTTTTGCTTGGCTCCAGAGCATCTCTGGTGTTCTTGGAATGCTGTACCAAGGCACTGTGCTGTGCTTTGAGATATCAGGGCAAGGTCAAGATTTTTAGAACCTCTCTGGCCTTGGTGTGAGCATCTGAAGATGAGGCTAGACATACTGGCTTGCTGCAGTGGCCAGTAGGAGTCTTCCCCCCTGCTCTATTGTCTGCTTCTGCCTGTATGACCTTTTCCTTATCTGATGTAGTTAAAGGCATGAAACTGCCTTTTTTCTCTCCCTCTCCCTGCCCTCTGATTAATCTTTACCAGATCAGCAAACCATTGGTATAGCTTGCATAAAATTATTCTCCTCCATTCTGCTTGCCTCTTCTGCTTCTAGTAGCTTTAGTTCTGCTCCATGACTCGCCATAGAATCATAGAATGAATCATAGAATGATTAGGGTTGGAAAGTACTTTAAGATCATCTAGTTCCAGCCCCTCTGCCATGGGCAGGGACAGCTCGCACTAGACCATGTTGCCCAAGACTGTCCAGCCTGGCCTTGAACACTGCCAGGGATGGAGGTTTTATCTTTATAGCATGTCAGCAACACTCCCTACAAGGATGGACACTTGAATTTGAGATACCGTCTTTAAGGCAAGGTTGATCATGCCTTGGAAGGGTTAATGTTTTAGCTGGAGAGATTCTGCAGACTTTCTACATTGTAGTATGTGGGGGATTGGAAATAGGATATTGAGAATGGGTGACCTCTTGCTTTGAGGTTGATGAAGAAAATCTTTTACTTTAGACTTCCGCCATGCATGTTCTTTCAGATTAGGCTTCTGAGGACAGTGCAAGAGGAGCTGAGGGACAGGCTGGTTCTTCCCATGTAGTGGGAGTTACGGCTTGCTGGGCATGGGGGGAATCATGCAAGCATATCTGTTCTAATCAGTTCCCACCAGTGGTTTCAGCCTCTGATGCTTTGGGCAGTTGCAGTCTATTTTTTATGATGCACACTTTACTTTTATTTGTGGACTGAAATATATCAAATATGTGGTCTAACTGAAATGTTTGGACTTAACCCTTCATCCCCAACCATATACCATGTGTTTGAATATATCATGTGTTTGACAAATGGGAGATGAAAATACACGATATAGTATTTCCTTCTGACCTACATATGAGTGGTTTAATTTCTTTTGGGTTAGAGATAAAAATTGGTGAAATTATTAACTACACATAATCTCTCCTGGTACTCTGTATCCCAAAAAGATGACCATCTAGAGGGCCAAATTTTACTGTCAGCATTATACAGGTTGTTGCAGTAGTGAGTTCATTGGCTTAGTTCTCATGGATTTTTGTGACCAGGAAAAGTATGAAAATCTGGAAAAGATGTTAGCTTGTGAAAGCAACCAGCAGCCTCCAGTTATGGTGAGATTCCACTGGGGAAAGTCGATGCAGGTGGCATTGTGAAAGGGTCATTCCCCCATGTGCTCAGCACTGGTGAGGCTGCACCTTGAATCCTGTCAAGATTCTGTGCAAGTTCCCCTCATTACAAGACAGATGTTGAGTTGCTGGAGGTCCAGAGAAGGGCAACAAAGTTGGTGAAATAATGCAGACTTAATGAATACAAGCTGAGAGACTTCTCCATTGCAGTGGTATGCATCATTTCTTCTGAAACTATAGAAGCTCTAACACAGGTGGAAGCCTAGGACTGGCATGGCTTAATTACCTCAGTTTTAGTAGTCCTGATTTAATGTTGTCAATTAATATATCCTAGCTAGTTACAGAAAAACATATACACTTTATGTCTGCGGTGTAGGTTTGCCAGTCTTGTAATCTGAAAATGTTTATATGTCTAATAACAGATTTTTACGTAAAGATGCAAATGTCATTTACAAATTCAGGATCAAATAAAATTTTCACACACTTTTGAAGAAAAATCAGATGCAAATCCCAGTTTACTTTGTTTTTTTTTGTCTCAGAATTGGGAACTGCGAAAGCAGCATACTTACATAGGAATTTGTGTTCTGCGTCTTTGTCATGTCTTTGGCATCATATGGTGAACAACAGCAAAGGAAATCCACAGGACAGAGAACACAAATTTACTGTAGTATCTGAGCTGTGCTTGTTTAGAGCTCTACAATAATCTCTTGTTCCTGTGGATGCTTTTGAATGTATCATCTTTTGCTCTGATTACAACTTAAAAGTAGCAGCTGGTGAGCTACACGACATTTTTACGTCAGCATACACTCACAGGTTCAGAAAGTGTTAGAAAAACAGCTGTCTGAGCCCTTTTTGATAACAATAGGATGTTAAAACCATGGCTTGGAATGAGCATGGAAGTCTGTTCACTCTTCAGTGTGAGATACTTCATGAGGTTGCCTCATTTGTTCAAGACTAGCTTGTGTTCTTTAACCTTCTGTAGAATTTAGGCAATCAGTGAATACTTTACCGTAAAACTTTATGAAGAAGGTGTCCCTGATGTAAAAGGTGGTACCCATGATGAATCGAGTTCTTCACATATTGAACAAACTGGGTTTTAGCAAGAAGATTGATTTATTTTTTTTACTTATTCCCCCCGCTTCTGCCCTGGCATCAGCTTTCAGCAAGGCTACCAGCCAGAGAGCTGATGTGGATACTCTTATAAATGAGAGCACAAAGTGGGAGTAATATGTTAGGACTGCAATAATGTTGGCATGTTTTGTGTGATTTAAGGTTATTTGCTAACTGTAATTATTTTTAACTTTGTTAAATTTGCCATTCTGTTATGATTCCTTTTTTGTCTCTTCTCTTAGGGATGGACGATGGTGCTGAATTTCATGAACATATCTTTCTAGAGAAACACCTGAAAGACTTTCCCAGGCAAGGACCTATTCGCCACTTCATGGAACTAGTCATCTGTGGGCTTTCGAAAAACCCACACCTCAGTGTTAAACAGAAGATTGAACATATTGAATGGTTTCACAAGTATTTTGAGGAAAAGAAGGAATATCTTAAAGACATTTGAGACCTGGGAAAGTGTTTAACCTTGAACTAAAGAATCGTTACATCAAAATTGGTGATTTCTTGTAATGGAAATACTGTCAGTGCAGAGTACTCATATGACTTGGAAACTGTATTTTAAAGAATAAACTGTAAGATCATACTTTCATGTGTGCATGTCCATGTGTGTGTTGATGTTTTTTGATGACAAATGAAGGAACTGAAAAGTATGGCTTTTGTAGAACGTGCATTTAAAGTTTAATCTACCAAAATTGTTGTAATTTAAACACAAAACACATCTTCTGACCATACAAAATACTGTGTCCAACTCCATACACCCTTCACACTTGGTGCATATCATAACAGATTTGATCACTTTCCCATTCTGGAAAACTTGCAATGCTTTCCTTTTTAACTCCTGATGTGGCTCTCATTTTGAAAAGCTGTTACTGAGATAGTAACAGTTTGTTTTGCCAAGTCATTAAATACACCTGTTTGGATGGTATTAATCCTGTCTATCCTCCTTTCACTAATTGTCTTTATTGATTCATTTAAAAATTTTTGGTAATGAGTAAGTCATTTGAATTGAAAGTTTGTTAGGTCATCTGCTTAATGAAAGGCTGTTACATTCACAAGATGTGTACACAGCCTAATACTGCTGAGTTACATAAAATAATATGGGAAGTCTCTCCTACCATCCATACATCCATGATCAGCTTCCCATCAGTATTTGTTTAGAAATGGGTCTGGTTGTCAAATAATCCATAAAGTTTGGTTTTGTTAGACCAAGCAGTTTCATGATTACTACAGTGTTTGGAGCTGAGGTCTTATCTTCTTCATCTGCAGGGCTAGAAAGAAGACTTGATGTCGCTGGCAATGAGAGTTGTCCCCTTCAGATGGCTGTCACATGATACCACTGCTGTTTTCTGTCTAGTCCTTTGATGCTGGTGAAGTAACTTCATGTTTTTTAGCTGATCCTTTAATTAAATGTGTGGCCCTTTGTGTCTGTTAAGCAATTGCAGTATGTTTTATCTCAGTCTTTAGCTAAGTTTTCATCTAGAATTGCTTGATCAGTCATTGAGAATCCTGGATTACTTCTCACTTCTTAACTTTCCAGAGCATTTCCAGACTTGCATATTGTGTTCTTGTTCCCTTGCATTCACTCCAAACACGTTACAGCTCTTGGGCCTATAAATACGATCCTATCTTCTTCTCACATTACCTTGCAACTCAAGCAGGAAGGAGGAAGTTGTGGAATGAAGGTTAAACACTGGCTTCATAGGCAAACTGCTTTTTAAAGCAGAATTGCAAGAAAGCAAATGAAAACCAGAGTTGGCCTTTTTTTGTGAGTTGGAATGTTACTGCTGTGTTCTGCTCATGTGCAGGATGTGAGTTTGGCTGTCTGGCAAAGGGTAGCACTTGGGCAGTGGGAAGGAAAAGCAGGTTCTTGATTCTCTAGCTGTAAGAACAGCAAGGTTCAAATCCTGCTTAAATGCTCAAGAGACTTGCTGGCTTTGGAATGGAGAGTGAGAGTTACATCAAAATATCTCCATTTATTGCTAGGATAATTTTAAATTTTGGGTTCAAGGCCTAGATATGTTTTACTTCAAAAATACCATTCTTCCCAGTTTTCCCTCAAAGTGTGCTGCACAGCTGGCGTTCTGCTGTATTTCAAGCCTTTTCTAAAACAAGGCACAGTGACTTTGAATTCTCCACAGGCTTTTAGAAATGGCTTCTCTGTGTATTTGCATCTAACATGTTCTGATATGATGGGACTCTCAGAAGCTCGGCCCTTAATGGAGGAGTTTCAGGAGTGCTAGCTGTGTATGGAAGCGCTGAATTTCACAGCACTGGGAGTGAAGTCAATGTTATCGTTTAAACAGATTCATTAGGAGGTCAGTACTTCGACAAGCTCTTAACAAGAGCTCTTAGTACTTAGGATCTTTGGAAAGCTGTAGTAATTCCTACTTAGATGCTTAAATATAGATTTGAGAGTTAATAATTAGCAACAGGATTTGAATAATCAAACCTAACTGCACGTATGTGTGTGGATGCTTACTGGGACTGCTCAAGGCATGTTAAGAGAGCTCAAGTGGCAGGGCTTTTATGTGTGTGGGGTTTTTGTGGTATATGCTTCTTGGTAGCAGGCTTGCAGGCATTTAAGGTGTCGCTTACAGATGAGTCACTTAGGAGCATAAAAATCACCTCTTTCCTGTTGCAGCCTAGAGGATAAAAGCTGTCTGCCACTGCTGAGAGTGTAGCCAGTGCACAATTAGTGATTCCCACACAGGAGTTATTCAGGCTTTTCTTATGATGGTTGGTTTTCTCCTCTTGTAACTGGTTAGGTGGTATTATGTGTAACTTAATGGGCTCAGCATTAGGATCTGTGCAAGGCAAAGTAGCATTTGCTGTGTTCTGTGGTCATATATTTTCTTCTCTGTGCATGAAGCTGAGGTCTTGTTAATGTGCTGCTAATGCTATACCTCTGTGACACCCACATTGGAAAGTTGTCCGGCTTGAGGTGGGGCTGGGGCAGTTGGCACTGCCCTGAGAAGAGCAAGAAGATGGAGCAAACTGACCTGGAGCCCTAATAGCAATGAACCCTGTCTACATATGACTTTTAGGTGACAGTTTTTCCTCTGGGGTGGCTACAGTGGATACGTAGCAGAAGAACATCTTACTGAGCAGAGATGGCTGAGCTACTACTGCAAAGTTCTGTGTAAAGGCACAGAGACACGCTGTTGGCCGTGGTGGTAGCTGCTGGCAGCAATGTGAATGATGGGTATGGCTTCCGCAGCTGAGCTGCTACCCTGTGAATAAGTCCAAGCTCCTTTCTCTCACTTTTTCATCACACCCTTGTAGCCTCAATTTTCCACCCATCTGGTGCTACTGCGGTGGTTCCAGTCTCTGGCCATCTCGGAGGAGATGGAGGCACTGGTGCAGGTGGAAGGCCTGGCGGAAGGCAGTGACTCTATGTTGGCGGAGCAAGGGAATAAAGGGGGCCTGAAAGGGGCCCATATAATTTGTAAAGGCGTAATGAGGGTGTTAGTTGATGAGAAGCTCAGCATGACCCAGCAGTGTGCGCTCGCAGCCCAGATACCCAATCATATCCTGGGCTGCATCAAAAGGAGCATGGCCAGCAGGTCGAGGGAGGTGATTTTGCCGCTCTACTCTGCTCTTTATGAGACTGCACCTGCAGTACTGTGTCCAGCTCTGAGGCCCCCAACACAAGAGGGACATGGACCTGCTTGAGTGAGTCCAGAGGAGGGCCATGAGGATGATGAGAGGGCTGGAGCACCTTTCTTATGGACACAGGCAGGGAGAGTTTGGCTTATTCAGCCTGGAAGAGAGAAGGCTCCAGGGGGACCTTAGAGCAGTTTCCAGTACCTAACAGGGCCTACAGTAAATCTGGAGAGGGACCTTTTACAAAGGCATGTAGTGACAGGACAAAGGGGAATGGCTTTAAACTGACAGAGGGCAGATTTAGATTAGACATTAGGAAGAAATTCTTCACTGTGAGAGTGGTAGGGTGCTGGCACAGGCTGCCCAGAGAAGTTGTGGCTACCACACTGCCTGGCAGTGTTCAAGGCCAGGTTGGATGGGGCTGTGAGCAACCTGGTCTTGTGGAAGGTGTCTCTGCCTAAGGCAGGGGTGTTAGAACTGGAAGATCTTTAAGGTCCCTTCCAACACAAATCAGTCTGTGACTGTGAAGCAACTGTGAATGTTTGCTCCCCAGCATGGTGTTAGGAAGAAGCTTGAGGAATGATTGTATGGATTGGTTGCAAGATTATCTGTGCTGGAATTGCAGCCCTACCAACCAGTTACGCTGTGTAAGTGATCGGCCTGTGCCTCACAGGGAGTTGTACTCCTTGAGCACTTACCTGAGCAGTGGAAGAAGGATGGCAATGGCTTAATTTAACGCTTCTGACCTGGCAGAGGAGCTAAAAGGAATGGAATGCACAGGCAGGAAAATGCTGTGTGTGTTCCTGCCTGCAGGTGGTTTTTGCTTAAACCGTGTCTTTTTAAATTGAGAGGAGCATTAAAGGAGTCCTGGAGTGCTACTCGGGTCCATTTTCTTTGCCTACAGAGATAACAAAATTCCAGAGTGAAAATAACTCTTCATTGGAAGCTTGTGCTTTGAGAAGCCTGAAGTATCATGGCATTTGTGTAAGAGGGGCCAAGGGTTTGCTTTCAGGGAGGATTTAAAAGCAAATAGTATCATTTTATTTGGGTCTCTTAGCAAAATGGTATTCATGGACAGAGAGTGATGACTTCTGAGATTGCTGGGCCTGGTTTTCACTGTGTTCACACCTGCGCGTGTTTTGAAAGTTCATCTGCCACTGAGATGTTGTCCCACGGGACACAAGGAAGGTGTAAATCCCACTCTGCTGAGTGGCTGCAGCACTCTGATCTCATGATCTCCACAAGATGTCAGTGTAGATTTATGGGATTAGGTATAAAATCCTTGTGCTGTTCCCCCCACCCCAGCAGATTAAAGCAAAAACTGTTTAGAGCTGCACAATAGGTCTGATTGTGCTCTGTGATGTGTCACCCATGGACGAGCAATGTGGCAAGTGCTGGCATCCATGGAGAGGTGCGAGTGACACCCCAAAATGGAAGCAGAGCTGCTGACAAAAAAGGGCAACCCTTTGCTCATATCAATGTGCCCTTAATCCCTTGAGGACAAGTTGCGTATATGTATATGCAATATCCCACTTGTGCAATAAAGTGCTCTCTATCTTACTCAAAGGAAAACTGGGAGCCTGAAGTAAAACTGAAGTACCAGCTTGGGTGGCAGGAAGGAGCTCAGGGCAATTGGGTCAATTCATTTATTGGAGAAGCTTAACTGCTGGCAGATTCGTAGCTTGCTTCATTTCTTTACTTGCAAAATGTGGTCTTGTAGTGTTGAGCAACGAGCTGAGACCCCGTGAAGAAACCAGGACACAGCATCCAATGCAAGGAAGTTCCCCTTCACCTTTTAGTTCTTTTGCATAGCAGTCCCTGCTCATCAGAGAAACTTCTTAATGCCTTTTGAGATGGATTCAGGTGGATGTCAACAACAGAGGTGTTTTTCCACTCAAGAAGATTCTCTGAAGTGGTGGTGGTGGAGACACTGACCCAAGCCCAGGTCTGTCCCTGTTTGGGAGGGAGTTTTCCCAGACATATTGCTTCTCACTTTCAGAGAATTTATTATATGGTGGGGCTTCTTTCAGGCCATGATAGTGTACTGTTAGCCTCCACTCTCCATTAGACTTTAGCACTGGCCATATGGGGCTATTAAAGTGTGAGCAGGTGGGTCCTACTGATCACTCCTTGGCTCTCCAGTCAACAGATCAGCTTATGGATGGCAATCAGGGAGTCTTGGTGTGACATTGCTATTATCTTGTTGATCTGATGATGTCGGTCTTGCCATTTTATTCCTCAAAAGAGGCTGGGCTTCTCCATGCCCCTGTGCTGTCCAGCCTCTCCTGGGACTATGCTGCCCTGGGATTTGCTGGGCCAGCCGAAGTTCCCCTGGCTGCCAGCTCCCAGCTGCTCTGGCCATGGTGAGAAAAAGAGGCAGCATGGCCAGCAGTCATAGGGGTGTCTCCCAGCCAGCTTCCCTCTCTGCTGTCTTGCAGCCCCTGGCACTTATCCCCATTCTCCCAATAAAAGTCAAGGGCAATGCAGCCCCTGCCTCTCTTTGCAGCTGGGGCTGTGGTTACCTCCATGCACTGGGTACTGGTGTGGGTGGCCTTGCTCCTTCCACTGTGCTGTGCGATGATTTATGTGAGAAAGCTGAGCGATGATACATTTGTGGTCCCCACCACTGCACCCTGTCACCCGCGAGGGAGCAGGGGGGTGAAAGGTGATGGTATTTGTCAGCAGTGGCAGAAATAGACACGTTTCAGATTTCACTGGGGAAGTGGGGTGGCAGGGAAGGAGATCAAGACCCATGTGATGCTCAACCCTGTTCACAGTCCTGCCTTGCAGCCAGCACAGAGAAACAGTGCCTCCTTTTCCTTATGGGCAAGCATTTGCCCACCTAAATCTGAGTGAGAGGATTTGCATTGTGCAGAACAGCTGGAGATGGGGATGCAAACTCCCTTGATGCATTATGTACCAGCTCACCCATGGGACAGCCAAGATGACTTTCTGGGATCAAGGGCTTTCTGAGAAGGCACTTGTGTTTTCCTGCCCTCCACATCATGGCAGTAGCTGAGTTCCATTTTAAGGAGGTATTTTTCTGCTGACAGAGGGATTTTGCCTGTTCAAGGCTGGACTCTGCCAGCATACTTGGCCCTGGCACAGGCTTGGGATGTGCTCCTGGGCTGCCCAGGACAGGAGATGCCCTGCAACACCAGGCAGTTTTCAAAGATACAGGATAATCTTATCTTCAGAGCTGATTTTTAAATAGAATGAACCTGATGCTCAGCACACTGCAGCTGCGCTGGATAAGGGAAAAGGTGCAAACAAAACAGCCACCTGGATTTAAGGGCAAAGATGTGACCTGGTTCTTCAGGTTAGTGATTACCCCCTGAAATCAATGGGATTGCTCAAGCAAATTACCATCTTGGCTATAAGAAGACTTTACTGTGAACTCCCCCCAAGCCTCCCTGGTGAGGGGATGTTTGCTTAGCGCTTTCCAAGGGGAAAATGGAACTGGAGGCACATACCAAGAGTTGCTCCTTAAAACCTCCTAGTCCCTTAGACCAGTCTTTATTCCATTATGTGTATATATATACATATATATTAGATATGATGGCCATAACATATCAGCAAATGCAAAATTGTTTTATAAAACTGGATTTTATAAGGCTGGATTTATAAGCCCACAAGCTATAAGACAAAAAGGGAGAAAATAAAAGGAAAAGGAGAAAGATAAAATATAAGGAATACTTTAAGTTTAGCCCAAATTTAAGCTGAAAATAAATGTTTTGGCAGTGTTGCTCTCAGTGTGATCAGTGGCTGTGTTTTGCTCAAAAAATCCCTGGCATCACTGACTTTAAAACCTTGGGAAACATTGCTATAATGAAATTATTGGAAATTATTTTTTCCCACCTCTCTTCTGAAAGCAACTTAATATTGCAGCTTTTTGAAAAGGGTTATTTTAGGTCAGTCACAAGGTACAGAGGTCTCAGAGTGGCAGTGCTGTATCAGATTGGCAGCGATGCTGAGTGGTAATATCCAGACCTGGATTGTGCCGGTATCGCAAGGGTGTGAATTTGAGTTTCCCATTGCTCCAAAGTGAGAAGCAGCTGCCAGGCATGTGAAAAGTTGGTTGCCTGAACTCATGGCTGCAGCCAGATTGGTTCCTCTGTCATTCCAAGCTGTGTGATTTACTAAGCAGAGCGGTGGAGAGGGAAGGAGGCTGCCTGGAGCCACTCATGGCACCCTACAGCTGCTGTGGGTCCTGCTGGGACACAGCAGAGGGGTGCTCTGCAGAAGCCAAGTGTCCCACCTGCTGTTAATTGTTCACTTCCCACTCTCCAGACATCTCCTGCTCCTTCACGAGCTCCTTCTGCAGATGTTCAAAAATGACTGGTGAGCTGCGTAGCTTCTGTCCTCCCCCTCCACAGAGAAAGATCCCAATCCAAGAGGCATTTGCGAGTGTGAAACCCTTGGTTTGCATGTCAGGCTGGGGCCGCCTGCCTTTGGGTTCCCGCTGGAGAGCACTTTGTGGCTGTGCATCTGCCAAGGAGATGTGTTGGAGAGGATGAGCCTTCTTCCAGGCTGTGTTGAGTCCCCGGGTATGTGTGTACCATGTAAAACATAGGTTTTGTTTGAGCCTAACTGCCACCCAAGGCAGTTTTTCTGCAGTGTGATGATAATAGGACTGACCAAAACTGTAGCTTAAACACCCAACCCTGACGTTTTGCTGCTGTGATCCAAGGGGCTGGGAATGGCCACCTTTCTGAGGCCTCACCCTGCACTGGTTGCACTGTGGTTCGTTTCTGCATGGAAAAGATGGTAAAGAGGGGAGGGGAGCAAGTCTTGTGCTTTTGAAAGGGCACATTTCAGTTCAGCACTGGGCAGCAAGCAAGATGGGCTTGGGTCGGCTGATGCGCAGCCTGCAGCCCCTGGTCCCTGAGCCACAGCGTACCTGGCTGCATACCCACTGGTTCAGGACTGTAGCTCTTGCTGTTCCTTGAGCCCCATATTTCATACATTTTTTTTAAAAACCTGGGTTTCTGTCTCAGCAGTGGTGTTGTTTGGAGAAGTGGCTGCGTGAAGTTTATGCCCAATTCTCCATGGCTGTTGGCAATACTTTGTTCTTTGTATTTTCTTCCACAGCACGTCCCCCAAATAGGTGTTTAATCAGATGCCAATGTAGGAAGCAGACAGCTTTCACCCATCTCACCACCACTGCTGAAGTATTTCAACCATACTGCAGTGCAGGGGGGTCCTGCATCCCTCCCTGAGCCATCCCTGCATCTCCTTTGGTTGCCAAAGCACTGTCCATAACAGAAGCAGGCTCAGACATGGCCAGAGAGGCCACAGCTGGAGCTATTGGCTGCTCAGAGGGCTATAAGGAGTGTTGCTGCCCTTCTCCCCAGTCTCCTGGGGTGAGACCACCAGCATTATGTCCTGGCCCTCGGTCAGAGCTGAGCAGTGACCACTGCAGCTTTCCTTCTTGCCCAGCCATGGGAAAATGGCTGAGACCTGCTAATCAGATCTTCTCCTTCCTTCCACCACGAGGAAATGGGGAAAGAAAATCCTGCTCCTCTCCTCTCCTCTCCTCTCCTCTCCTCTCCTCTCCTCTCCTCTCCTCTCCTCTCCTCTCCTCTCCTCTCCT
>JAOEHY010031147.1:23458-42510 GCA_025447955.1 Psilopsiagon aurifrons
CCTCTCCTCTCCTCTCCTCTCCTCTCCTCTCCTCTCCTCTCCTCTCCTCTCCTCTCCTCTCCTCTCCTCGAAAGAGAAGCTGTATTTACTTTCCCCTGCCTTGTAGCTGTGGAGAGAATGTTTAGTGAGTGGTACAGTAACAGGACAGGGCAACTGTGTGGAAGGCGACCCAGGGAAACATGTCCCAGCTGTGGCTGTGTCAAGGGTGTTGCTAGATGTTATTTATAACATTTAATTATTATTATTTTTACTTGTCCCAATTCTTCCCAGACGGAGAAGGTCCCTGAAGCCATTGCTCGGGAAAGAAATGGTGCTAAGCTGGTAAAAAAGAACTAAACTCCCATGGTTTTGTTTTTTCTTCTCATAATTCTGCCATTGTCACTTGGATGGGCGCTGGGATTTCCCTTACGCTTCAACTGAACAGAGCTGGGTGTGGTGGTTAGAAAGATGAGGAAGGGCGGAGTGGTGCAGAGATAGAGGTGAGTCTGGGTCAATGCTTCTCAAACAAAATGAATTCGGGTAACCTTTTGGTGACAAGCACCAGGGGTATGTGCTGGGATGGTGGGCACTGGGGCTGTGGGAGAAGCCTGAGAGCTGGGAGAGGGGGAAGCTGTCAGGGGGAGCACAGCCCCTGCGTGATTCTGTGTGATGGGTGGAGCAGGGTGGGAGCCTCTTAGAGAAGGAAAACCAGCCCTTCCACCCAGATGGGATGGGTCTGGGTACCGGATGGGACACGCTGGTCCTACAGAAGGTTGCATGTGGCAGCAGGTCTGGAAGCAGTTCTAGCGTTATGGCTGTGGTTTGTGGTGTGAGGAAATGGTCATGAGCACTGAGAAAGCACCACAGGTGTCCAACCTGTGTGTGGCCTGACGTTGCAGGTGTCATGGACCCGAGATGGGAGGAGTTGTTACTGCTGCAAGAGGAGGCAGAATTTGGCATAGAATCTGAAACATGGGAAGAAATTAGAATCCCATGGCAAGTTTTCCATGCTTATTTTTTCCTCTCCATATACTTAAAAAAGAGAAGCTGAGGTGCTTTGGGCCTTCCACAAGCACTTACCTTGGGCTGTTAGCTCCCTACTTTGCTGTGATCTGGTGCAAGAGTGTTGTGTGGGATGAGCAGTGCCTCTGCCCTGGCAGTGTGACCCTGGCCAGGAATAAATGACTGCAGCTGCTGTCAAGTAATTACAGTAAAAATTGTCACTATTAACACACCTCTCCTCACTCTTGATTCTCGTAATTAGGCCAGGTAGAGCAGCTACTAATTTGAATAGATTCTGTGGCTCTCCTCAGCCTTTGCAGCAGCAGTCCCTGCTTTTAATTGGGCTATGGAAAGACATTACCTTTTTCTGAACCATTTGCTAGACCTGCTCACACCCACAGATAGTGACACATGATTTTACTGCACAGGAGCCAAATGTAACAAATAACTCCTGGTATCTGATAATCCAGGTGACACAGGTGAGTAATTGCCTAGAAACTTAGAAGAGGGCACTCAAATGCTGGGTTTTTTTGATGAACTCTGTGTACCAGGTTGCATGCTTTGGCTTTTTGCTTGAATGGAGATAAAGGTTTGAGTCCAGGACGTCCAGGTCTAAGTCAGTTCAAAGGTCCCTGGGTTTGTCTCCAGGAGAAATGTGCTTCACTCCCCATTAAATGGCCCAAATTGCTCTTGCTGGGGGTCAGCTTTTGCTATCCACACCATCCCATGCCACCCTCGAGCTCCTGAAATCCCCCATGTGAATAAGACCCATCATTCATGGATCATGAAGTCGAAGTTAGGCAACATAACCCTCTAATCTGATATCATGATCAGCACAAGATGATTGGTTTATTAATTTCAACTACAACATTTTTATTCATTTATGTATTTCTTCTAGGAAAAACCAAGCAAACAAGCCAAACATTTGGGACTTAACAGTTTCCAGCAATGGAGAGTTCAGAGCATTGCTGGGTACATCGATGTGATGGTTAATTATGCTGATGAAGTCAATGGAGTTACTGAAAACTCAAGTTATACCAGTGTGACTGAATACAGGATTTGGCCTAGTTACCTGAAAGGAGCAGCACTTTGAAGTCTCTGTATGTCTTTAAATAAAATTATTCTCCAGCAAAAGATGCAGAAATGCAAGACTTTTCCTCTAAAGCTTAATACAGCAGTCAGTCAGTCTCCAGTATACCACTGGAATATTAATACCAAATCCAAATTGCACCCATGTTTAAGACAGATAATTGGACTTATTTTATACATAACTCTGGCTGTCGTCGTTAGGACTATATTGCTGGTGGCTGTGATAACATTTTTATCTGTTAACTTCCAAGCTGCTACAATTAACACCAGCTACTCCTGAAATGAGTCAGCTAACTTTCTTTTTAACCGTTTGTTCTGCTCCCTGAAGGTGTTATGGATGTTGTGGTATGACAAGCTGGTCGACACTCAGTCCTTTAAAGCTTATGTAGCAATTTTATTGTCACAATAGGCTTTCAGCAAAATGGGTTCAGAGTTTCACAGCAGCTGGGCAAGAAAAATTTCCAGCTTCAGTGCGAAAAACTGAGCGAAAACAATTGTTTTGATTTATTTAAAAGGCATTTTATGATGGAAATCTGTGTTACAACATCCTTTTTTTTTTTTTTTTCCTCCCTCATAGGAACAATTCGTACAGGCTATCTGAATTATCCAGAAACTGCCGAGACAGATTTATACTTAAACTGGATTATAAGAAAATACACCGCAACAAATCATTACTAATCACAATCAATCGGTGTGATTAAAGCTCTGAAATCTCTCCTGAAGTTGCATTAATGAATGAGAAATTGCATGCAAATGGCACTGCGGTTCTCAGTCCCAGCCAGACATTGTACCTTTCATCTCCCTGCTCACCCAGCATGGTGGAAGGTTTTCTTTTGAGACTATGCCCTGATGAATAGTTTTTCCATTCCAGGTGAAATTTCCACGGGAGGACTGAGAACATTTATCTAAGAGAAAGAAGGAGTGCTGTAGCCTGATAAACCCTAAAAGGATGTTAAGCCCTATAGACCAGTCACACCCTAACTCAGGTAAAATATTTTCAGACTAGCTTCACATGTAAAATGTGTGGTATTCTTCTTAACTTCCTGTGCCTAACTGCTGGTGCTATGGTTGCTATAAATGGCCAAGAAGCTACAATTCCCCACCCCAGATGTGAACAGAAAGCTCCAGCACATATTTATCTTTTTTTGGCATACTTTACAGAAATATTTTGAAGCTTAAGAAGTCTCTTGGATTATGTTTGTTTGCTGTTTCAATAGCCTCCTGTGAAAGTGCTCACAAAGGATTATTCTTCTTTCTGGTTCATGATGATTTACTTATTCCTCCAACTCAATGTTTGCGTTATGCTGATTATAAGGGCCATAAAACTGTGGCACTGAAATGCATCATTTCCAGACTCTGCTTGTTCTCTTTGCTGGAAGAAAATGAGGAATCACACCCCAGAGGATGCTTGCCAGGCAGAGGATGGAGCCTGCTTTCCTGGGGCTACAGAGTGGGGCAACAAGATCCAGGGGTGCCAGAAGCCCATCATCACCAGTGCTTGCTGGGATTGGAGGGTGATGGATGCTCTTGTGTATGTTCATGGCTGATAGCATCTGAGGGAGGCCCCATAAAGTATAATCCATCTCCTTGGGAGCCCAGGAAGGCTGAAGTGGTCGGTGGGAAGTGCATGAATTTAAGCCCTTCAAAGACAGAAAAGGATGAGGGTTCCTCCATGCCCACTCTGCTGGCATGAACTTGGCCTTCATGACAAAAGCCTTTTACAATGTCCCTGTGTTTTATCCTCATCCAAACCAACCTAAATAAAAAAAAGAAATCCCAGATTGCCCTCTATCCATGTCCTGTGGGAGACAGACTATAAAAGATCCATTGTCTGCTCCAGCCAGGAGGCAGAAGATGTGCCTACAACCATTGGTGCACACGCCTGGGAGAGCAGCAGCGTAATTGCTGAGTGGCGAGTACCAGTTTATTGTGTTCTGGGATCCTTCCCCACATACACCCACTGTATATGATTCTTTTCTGTTCAGAGGGGAGATTACCTCAGCCCATAAACACCCATGCAGTGAGACAGCTTTGTGCAGCTCTCCTCCATGTGGCAGAGGTAATGGCGATGATGCTCAATATAAGGAAACCTGTGTACCACAGGACCTGGCCTTTGGGCTGCTTGGCTGCTGAGTGCCCAGCTGCTGCACTGCAATAAACCATGTCCATATTGCATCTGCAGCACTGAGAGCACCATCAGCTCAGTGGGCTTTCACAGCCACTGGAAGAGGCACTGCTGGGAAGAGATGTCAACCTGCTTTAGGGTGCTCCCATATCCCAGCATGGATGTCCCCTCAAAGGCTGGGAGAGGTGACCCAGATCCAGGGCATCATATCTCCCCAAAGGGTGTAGCTGCAAAGCAGTGCTTCTTGATGCAACTGCTTCCCAGTGACAGGAATGAGATAGGTGGGTTTTAATGAAGAGTGGCTTTAGCTTCACTTGGTGTGGGAGGATTGCTCTGCTGTGGGTAAGCACTGTGGGTGAGTTCACCCCACTCCTACACATGGCCACTGGTCCTAGGCACTGCAGGATCACTTCTCTGGCTAAATGTTACCTGAAATCTCTCCTTGCTGCTGGTGCTGGTATTGTTGAAGGTGAGGAGCTGCACTGATAATGGTGTCTTCTATAGAAAATAGATAAGCAGGCATTTGTAAAAGAAGAAACTAGTGAGGGGACAAAAAGAGCCCCTATTTCCCACAGTGTCAGGGCACTAGTGCTTGGCTAACAGGCTGAAGTGAGCTGGGGCTGTTTCAAGCCAGGGTGTTTGAGGAGGACAAGTGGGCCAGCTTGTCTTGGAGGCTGATCATCTTCTTTTGTAAAAGCTGAAGGGCTGCCTCCCCAGGAGGTCTGCTTTGATTTAATACTCACCTGAAAGGGAAGTGCCTCAGCTAGTACTTACTGCTTCTGTGAGCCTATAGTTCATCCCTACAAACATGCACACAGTTCTGTATGGGCTAGAGTTTAAGATCATGGTGTATCACAGAACATTTTCTGCTTAATTTTTTCATAGTCTTTGTAAAAATTCCCTATTTTTACCCTCAGCTGTATAATGAGTTAAATGGATGCACTTGCAGAGGATATTCATCCCTGGCATTCATCCCAGGTTACCTGGACAACTGCCTGAGAGCCTTCATGTTTGTCCTTACCTTCATGAGCCTTTGTCCCATGGTATAGCTCCTCCTGGAGAAACCTGGCATCTGACCCTAGCATTGCTCCTTCATTCTGTGAGCAGTTTTGTGGTTTGCATGTTTGAGGCTGTGTTCTGTTCTTTTATCTACCTGGTTCAGAAATGTTCCTCTAATTCTGAGCTGACCTCAAGGTGCTGCATTCAGGAAAAGTAGGTTTACTCTTCAAAACCTTTCCTGCTGCCTCTTGGTGCAGCATAGCTTTGTGAATCTATTTCTCACTTCTAACAGTGAAAAGTCCCGTTCATAGTCAAGATGTTTCTGGCACTGAAGTAGCTGTCTTCTGAAGTCTCTCCTGCCCTTCTTGAATCTTTCCCTTTTCAGCTGTGCGGGTTGGGCATGCTCAGCTTCTCAATAGGTACTAGAAGCCCTTGTCTGAAGACTCTTGCAAAAAGGTTTTGCTTCTGTTAAGTGAAGCAGATCTTTGGAGAGCCACATGCTGCTGGCGTTGTTTCTTTCCATGCTTTAGACAGTTTTGCATGTTATTTTCTGTGAGTACGTTCTTGGTGCTTCTTGACAGTGTCACCCTGGACCCTCAGTTTGTGTCACCTCTCTGCACACATTGCTTTGAAATAGTTCTTCCTATGTTCAGAAGAAGATTAAAAAGAATCCTCTTGCAATGGCCAGTGCATTCCCGGGATGCTTTGATGCCCTGGAATACCTGGTTACTGATGTGAGATTCCTGCTCCACTGGTCACCCTGCCTCCACATCACTCTTAACCCTGCCTCCACTTCTGATATGAAATCAGCATTCTCTGCTGGTAGATAAGATGAGCCCTGCGGCACAGCAGCTAACGAAGATGAGTCTTCGATATAATAACAGGTTAATAGGTGAAAGGAACAATCTGAGAGGAGGAAATCTACCTTACCCTGTAGTACCAGCACCAGCTGACTCCATCTACAGCTTGTCCAAACAAGAATATTCTGATCTCCTGAAGGCCATTTGTAAATCTGACTATAATCCATGCAGAGGGGTCAGACTTCAAAGTCCTTGTCGATCTTCTCTCTCTTTCCACTGACACCAGCCCATTTTCAGGTCAACATACTAATTTTTAAGTTGTTATTAGGTCTACAACACTGCCATGGCCTTTTGAAGTAAATTCAGTAGCAGAGGTTGAACAACACTCATAGATTACTAATTTATGTAGCTTTTATAAAAAGAGTACAAAGATGCTTTTAAATAACAGTCTTTTATTAATTCTATCAATACTAATTACACTGTACTATAAACCATAAAATTTTACATTTAGCTTTCAATGTGTTTTACAGAAAAGAAGATGGCTTGCAGTTACAGATGAAGATTTTTATGATTAAAAAATGATGTTGTATGTAGCATGGCTGCTGCTTTCAATTTCTCATCTGGAATGATGAGATTCATCTTTATATAAAGAAAATACACACTCTCAGTCTTCACTGCCATTGGGCACTTGTAAGTTATCTCAAAACTTAGCAATATGTGAAGCTTTTCCATCCAGAATTGAAGTGATGGTGCTAGGCAACACATTGTCTTCAAACACAGAAGTTGCCTCAGAAGTATCAGTTGATATTTGATGTAGATTGGATCAAGAATTTGATGGGCCTTAAAAAAAGGCAGTTGATTGACAGCTGTGAAGGCAAATTACTCTTTTTTAATGCTGTTTTGAAGGAGGGCTTTCTTGGTCAGTGTTCTGTCAGGGCTGCGACTGTAAAGTCTGAGACAGATCCAAAGTGAACCAACTCTTGTTTATTGACATTCTCTGATGTCTGAGTTTGTAAGGGTTGGGGTTACCCTTGGAGAATGAGCATAGGCTATTGAAGCAGCTGCACATGTCTCAAAGCCTGCAGGAAGGATGAGCTTTGCACCAAGATGTAGGGGTGAGAAGGTAACAGGTGTCCAGGTCATCCTTGTTCCCATCAAATCAAAACAGTGCTGCTCAGCTTGCCTGGCTTTTGAGCTAGTCTTTGAATAAGTGAATTTTCTCTGTGTGATTTTCTTCCTCCGCTACAAATGGAGCTGAAGGTCCTTCGAGGGCTTAAACATTAAGTTTTAGATGCCTGAGTCATGACAGGTGAATCTTACCCACACATTGAACTGGTAAATGAAGCCTCACATAGTCTCTTAAATGCCTGTCTCCCCAGAAGCTTTGGCCAGCACAAAAAAAGACTTGAAAGCTGCTCTTCCACCTTATGACTGGGAAGATTGCAGGTACTTTCCCCTTTGCCTGGAGATATTGTTAGAAGGCAGCAGAGGCCCGTTTTACTGCCATAACGAGTTAATTAACTCCATTTTTCCCCAACTAAGCTGAGCAAAGGTTTTGTGCAAGCCACATGCACTATATTGAGAAACAGGGCTTTTCTCCCACGTTCTTGCTGTCCCCGCAGTGATATGGCTAACAAAAGCTGTTGTCTTCTCAAGAGGAAAATCGTACTTCTGAATTGTTTCCAACGGCCTGGGTTGCTCTTTTGGTTTCTAACTAAACTCGCTGCATTAGAAGTAATCTCCGTCACGAATTGCCTTCTTCCCTCACCAAGCCCTTGTGAATCATCCACAAGGGAAAAACACGGTGCCGCTACCGTGCTGAGCGCAGCAGCTGCCAGGCTGCTCTCCTCATCTGCTGCAAGATGATGCCCAACAGGAGTGTTCAACAGCTTTCATCAGTCTTTCATATGACTTGGGAAATTTTTTGGCCTTTTTCCCCCCCCAGTTGATTCAACCAAGATATGCCACCAAGGTTTTGCAGAAGAGGTTTCCAGAAACCTTTCCATGGCAGGGTTGCCATGACAAGAAGTGTAAAAAGTCTCTGCAGATCAGGAAACTTACTCCGTGGTGCAATCTGTGTGGGAAAAAGTTCATTCACCACTTTTTGTGCTTGGCTCTGCCAGTGCAGATTCAACATCTCGCAGCTTCGATTCCCACGAAGCACTCTCAAAATATTTGTCACAGGCTGCTTTTGCGTGAAACCTATGAGAGCAGAGCAAGCTGTGCAACACAGCCTGCCAGCACGCTTGTGACAAACCCCTTCTGGGTGCCTGTCAGTGCTCCGCCTAGCATTTACCTTTGCACTTGGTCTAGCCATTTCTTGACCTTGTGTTTACCTCCATGGCTCTTACCCACTTCCTGGCTCAGCTGCAGATCTTGTTGGCTGGCTCAGACATTGCTGCACATGCAGCAATCTGTCAGCTAGACAGTAACGCCACTGAGGAAGAGATGTACTGATTTCCTCTGACATTTATTGAAATATCACAGAAATAATCCATTGATGTAAGTGGTTTTGTAGACCCATTTCCATGACTCCACAGCGGTGCTCAAATAGGTGTTTTTTCTGACGACCATAAGAAAATCTTGGGGTTGCTCATGGAGGCAGTCGCTACCCATGCTGTAATAGCAGTGTTTGGGATGAAGAGTTGTGCAATCCATGTGCCAGTGACACACAGCCAATGATTTGCAAGCCACCCGTCAGGCCATTGAGCTACTCTAACTGCTGATTTCACAGCATCAGCAACCACTGAGTGTACTTTCTCACCTGCAGCTGGGTCAAGCTGAAAACCAAAGAGGGAATGGAAGTGGTCTGCAGGACTTTCTTCTGTGCTGTGTTGGGCCACAGAATACAGTCCTGTCCCTAGAGAAATGAGAAATGAGGGGAAAGATTATAATGAAAACCTATAATGCTGCAAAACTGCAGGAAGACAAAGGCATATTCCTGAAAACCTGTCAGAAAAGGAAATAAAACCAGGAACTGTTCTGGTGAGTCAGAAATACTTGGACATCACTGTCTGCAAAGTACAACCCTTGATAACCTGTCAGCTGTTGAGAAATTCAGTGTACTCAATTGTGAGTTTTACAATTTCCCCTCTCAGCTACCACATTTTGATAGCTTTTTAGGAACATGCTGACATCTTTTGGGGCTTCTTTGCCATTGTCCTCACTTTGTTGTCTTCTTTTCTTATCCTTACCACTCTTCAAAGAGACCTCCATAAGATGACTGAATGCCGCTTTCTTCACTTTTTCTCCTCTGTCCAAGCTGCCAGATGTTCAGCGCTGGTTCATGTTGGTACCCTGGAGAGTCTGAAAAATGCAGGGGCTGACACCATAAGACAAGAAGTGTCAAACGCAGTTATTGTCCCTCAGTCAGTCTCAGGGTGACCTGGAGACTGCTGATGAGAAACCAGTTCATCTCCCAGCCTTGGGCTAATGCTTCTGTAGCTTCCTTCTCCACAGCCTTGGGGCTCTGGAGAGGGTAAGTCCTTTCCTCACCTCTGTGCTTTTTGGCAGGCTGAGGCATGGAGCCTGCCTGGTTTGGGGAGCTGACTTTGGATGGGTTACACATGCTGGATTGTGGGTGTTGCCCTGGAGGAAGCTGTGTATCTGCTTCACACCACTGGTGCCTCTCTGCTGACAGAGTTGAGAGGAATGATCTAGCAGGGGTCAGACTGGTGCTTGTATTTGCACTCCTGATTTAGTTCCAGTATTAAAAGAAAACACCTACTCATTAGATTCATATGAAGAGCAGCAAAGAAAGTGCCTATTTATGGAAGCTAAGGAGAATCCACAGAGATGTGGGCTGCTGTTATTTGTCTGAATGGTGCCTCCTGACATCACAAGTGGCTGGAAAGGCTTGCTCAGGAGCAACAGAGAAGGCATCTCTGCCTGGCTGCGTTAAAGCTTTAACAACACTTTCAGCATCTAGCATTGCGTTTCTTCTTTTCTCTTACAGAATTCTTGTTCCGCAGGAAGCTTGATGTGCAGAGAGGGTAATGCTTTTAAAGTCTTGTGAGAAAAATGTGCTCCTTGCTTGTTTGCAAAGTAACTTTTCAACCACACCATGGAGATTTTATACTGAGTAAGATGAGGTAAACAAGTAGAAGAGAGGAAAAAACTGTAAGGAAAGGTTCATTAAAGAAAAATTGTAAGAAGGCATGAACTGAAAGAAAACACATTTGGCTGGTCTGGAAGAGACACAAGCAGTCCTGCTTTTTTGCACCAAATTTTCTGTGATGTAAAAAAGTAGTTTTGTGATGAAATATAAAAGCCTCAAGTTTTTAACAAACTCATCTATGTTAAGGATTCTTCAAAATTCATGTTTTCCTCTTTTCCATTTTACTTTGACTCATAAGTCCTCCTTAGTTGTTTATCCAAACACTCGGAGGCCATCACTGCTGACTCCTCCTGGGCAGAACTCTGACAAGAAATGCTGAGAGTGCCTTGGCATTTATTCAGGTGGGTCAAGGAGAGGGCAGCTGGCTGCCTGATACACCACTTCATCAAGAGCTGTCAGTCCCTGGCATCCCTGAGCCTGTCAGTCAGAGTGTTGTGCCTGGCTGTTCTGGACAGAACACTGCTGGGTGAGGGCTGCTTTGCCAACTCCAGATCTCTTACCTTTTTGCAGCACTCTTGGGAACACCACAGGGAAGTGCAGCCCGGAGGTGCTTACTTGAGACTTGTGGATGCTGCAGGGCGATGTCAGCCATTCCCCAGGATTAAAGGGAAAGAAAGTGCTGACTAGATGATGCATAACAGAAAGGGAGGTGCGGGACCAACTTTGCAGCACGCAGTCAACCAGCTGAACTTCACTGCAGTGTAAACTGGAAATGCAAAATTGCTTCTAACTGCAGCAGCAGCAAGAGCTCTGGATCCATTCTTCCATTAAATCTCTGCAAGGTGAGGATATGAATGTGACCCCTCTTTGAGACACCCGTGCATACCTGCCCTGGATACTTGCGAAGGTTGCCAGCTGTACGTTAGAGCCACAGCTCTGGGATAAGAGTCCTTCAGTGCCTTGTAAGTATTCTTGTGGGTGCTTTGACACATGTTCTCTTTCTTCATACATTGCCCACGTCTAATTTATTTCATTGTTTTGTGCTCATTTTCCTCCTTTCTACTTTTTCTTCTCCTTTCTCACTGATTTTTCCCTTATTGTGACTTCTTTTTCTGATTTCCTTCTTTCCCCCACCCTTTCTCTTTTTGCTCTCCACTCAGCCCTTCCCTGCTGACCCCCTCCTTGCATTTCCCATTCTCCAGCAGCTCTGTCTCCCATTGGAGAGAATGAGGGGTCCTTGTGAGTCTCTGCCTCAATGAACTGATCCCCACCTCAGAAAAGAAGGATACAAGAGAGTCCAGTTGCTGTTGGAGACTCTGCTTTGATTTTGTTTGCTTGGTCTTTTTAGGGGTTTGGGGGTTTTTGTTGCAAGCTGCTTCACCAGGCAGCAGTGTTGGTAGCCACAAGTGGAGAGAAGAGTGAAAGTGGGAGGCTTTCAGGGAGCCACGGCTGATCTCTGCATCTGCAGCAGCATTTCTGTAAGGTGTGGGTGGACGGGTCTGAACAGCCCTGCCACTTATCCCTTTGCATCCAGTGCTTTTCTTCACCTTGAGCCCCCTCCTAAATCTCATTGGAGATCCCTTTCTCCTTCTTGGATAAAAAGAGAAGCCACCAAGCTGCTGCCTGCCACGTGCCTTCCTATTGCTGGTCACACGTCATGAGCTCATCTCATCCTGGTCGAGGTTCACTATTCTGGGCTTGGCGATGCAAATGTAAAATTGAAACTGCTGGTTGCTGTTCTTATCTGTTTTCAGGGCGGTACATGGTGTGCCTCTGCCTTTAGGTACAACCCACAGCTGGGACCTTGCTGGTTTCAGTTTCATCAGTATATACTCCTTGCAGACCAGGCACAAGCAAGGTTTGCATTTGCAGCACCACATCTCAGAGCACTTAAACTCTTAACCTACAGGGCTGCAATGGGCAGACATTTTTATACCTCTTTTACAGAGAGGTAAAAAAAAGCAACACAGACTTACTGTGTTTCACAGAAGAAAGAGGATGTGACTACCTGTGGTCGTAGTTCTGCTGTGGACATTTATACCATTTATACACTACAGACCTTACCTATTGAGCATCCTCCCCAAATGTTGCCTGCTGCACTGTGTTAGTCACCAGCAGCATAGGAATATATGCATATGTGTCAAAATACTCTCTTACTATTGTTGTCTCACCATGTCTGCATCTATATAAATTTAGTATAAAATATATATAACAATATCGTGCATATGCATTTGTGTAGCATATACAGAATGCATTCATTTGTGTGGAAATACAGGTGTACACATATATAAATATGCTTTTCAAGCATGAATTCAACAATGGAAAATACTTGTTTTAAAAAGTAAGTTTTTGTTATGTCACAGCCCCTGTGTTGGTTCTGGCTATAAATTATTTTTCTCATTGATGACAGGTAGCTATCAGTTTTCCAGCGAAACAAAGGAAAGGAAGATGAAATAGTTGTCAAGCACTGCATTGTGCCATGCCATGAATTTTCCTCCGTACAGGCTGAAGAGAAGCCACTGAATTATACTGTAACTGTCAAGCATCCTGCTTTTAGTTTGTTGCTCAAACACAATAAAATTATTTAATATACAAAAGCTATCATGTGAAGCCAGTCAGTTTTTCCTCCAGTGATACATCAAGGAAAACAAGAAATGAAAAAAGCACCTGAAAATGTTGAAACGTTGACAGTAGGATGTGGGAGAATATTGTAAGAGATCATATTTACGACACAACAGAAACCCAACACCCTGGAAAACATACACACCACTTGAACTGTGTTTACTTCCAGGCACATTGGCCTTTGCATAGGGGTGGGCCGGGTGATTCAGCTGAATCTGAAACCTGATAAACTCTTGCCTTCTGTTTTTACATCACAGCTAGTGATTGCACATGACACATTAAAACCAGATATCGCTAGACTGACACTAGCTTTGGTATTTATTATACCCATCCTGGTAAGGAATGTTTCTTGGCTATATTGTTCTTCAGTCTTTCACTTATGGATGTGTATACAGAATGCAAGAGGGCATACATCATACATTTAAATAGGAGGTGTTGAGCCTAGATTGGGAGAGTTGAGAGGTGAGCTTGTGCCAAATACTTTCTTCGATTTACCTTCTTCTTCTGTTTGTGAAATGTGGCACCACACTGGTTACTGGTAACTTATGCCTCATTTGAGCTCATTCAGTGAATATAGTTCTGTCCAAATGCTATTAAGAACTACACTTAGTAGGAATTTGAGACACATTAACCAGTAAAGTCCTCTTATTATTTCTTTTCTTTGACCGGAAAAGCACAGGAATGCTTCTGACATGAGCTCTTGAACAAGGAAACTTAAAATTCTAATTCTTTCAAACAGTGCAACTTAGAAATGGTTTCCATGAAACCCTGCCCTCAAATCTTACTTGTTTACATTTTTGCAGATGCTGAGAACAAATGAGGTATGAACAACATCAAAGGAAACTGTCCAAAAATACATAGTAAATATTTTTACTAGCTATTTTTAATGAAAAAAACATTTTATTGCTACTAAATTCTTTTTTAATTGATGTAACTAAATATTTATTGCAGCATTGCTTTTAAGCCAGGGTGGTCCAACCTCGTCAGACAGTAGGTCTGTACCAAGATTTCTCTCCTTTTCCCAGTCTGGGGAGCATTTCCCACCTTCACTCCCTTTCGCCCCTCTTGCTGGTAGCAGTGCCCACAGATAGCTCCGGCTCCTGTCTAGTGCTGAAGATACTATATAGAAATTGGGGAAGGAGGAGGTTTTTAGCTGCATGTTGTTGCTGTCCAGTTTGAGGACTCACTGTCAATTGCTGGTGGTGAAGAAGAGAAGGACAAGCAGGAAGAGGAGGAGGAGGAGGATGCAGCAGCTGCTGCATGAGCCCCAGTCACAGCAGCCCAACTCCCTGCTGCGGGTGGTAAGGAGATGAAGGAGATGGTGTTTGGCAGCTCTCCCACCATCAGCCGTAGTTCCCCCTTCCCTCTGAGAAGGGATAAGCTGCCTGGAGGCTTTCTGGATGCTGGAATTGCACCACACTGTGTGAGGATCTGGCAGTTCCCAACTCTGAAAGATGTCCAGTGAGGCAGGCAGCCAGCACAGCCAGCATGTGGCCCTCATTTCAGTCATACAGATGTAAATCCAGAAGGGCCCTGCTGCCTCTATGGGGAGCATTTGGGATTTTCCCCTTTGTGTAGCAGGAGAAGGACCTGAGACAAGGCAGCTTCAACCCCTCACCAGCAAGCACCCGATCAGCTCTTTGGTGACACTAAATTCTTGAAACCTAGGGACTGGGTCTTGGCAGACCTTCAAAGCCTGTCTCTGCCTGTGTGTCCTCTGTGAGGTCTTCTGCACAGGGCACAGCCCTTTTTCTTGCTGTTGATCTCAGAAGGGCTGCAGCCCTTCTGTGATGGATAGGTGCTAGTGTATAGTGGATAGCAAGAAATAATGTAAAAGTTTGTGTCAGGCAGGCTGAGTGCTGCTTGTTTTGCTTGAGTAAGTGGTCTCTTGAGATTAGATTAATTCTGCCCCTCACTTTTGGCTTGCACTGAGCCACCAGGCACTTTCGGAGCCCCAAAATCTTGGGGGTATGATGGCGAGGGAGTCAGATATAACACATTTTCTGTGCACTATGAAATGAGGTAGGTGGAACCTGCAGGCCTGAAGGTAGCTGGCTGGAACTGAGTGTGAGCTACTCCCAGCAAGAACCTGGCATCCCCTTGACTGGTCAGCTCCACTGTCTGGGGTGGTGAATCACCCATGGGGGTGTTTCTCTCCTTTTACCACTGAATGACCCTAAGTGTGACAACCACCTCTCCCTGGGCCAGCTAGGCCCCAACCTGCCTGTAGGTGCTGCAGTGCAAGGCAAAAAGTGAAGGACAGAATGAAATGGGAGCAGAGGCATTATCACTACCAAATTGTGGTAAGGGATGAGCAGGTCCATAGATTCCCTCTGTGGTTTGTGAGGTTGGTGGGGAGTGATGCCCCCTCCTAGGAATTGACTCACAGCAGTAGAGAGACTGCCTTTCTCCAGTGGGTATGTAGGAAGCCTCAGACCAGTTGGGAGCTCTTCAGACACCTTGAACTCCCTTAGATGGGCAGTGTGAATTCCCTGCCAACAGAGGACACGTTCAAACCCTGCTGTGGGGGGCAGCCCCCAGTCACCCTGGGCAGGGAGGTGATGACTGAGGTGCCACACCACCTTTCTGGTACCCAGGCTCCTTGGAAACATGGACTGCAAAGCACAGTCCCTTCTGAAAGATGTGACAGGAAACTGGAGGTGCTGAACTCCCCCATCCTTCCTCAGAAAATAAGCTCTTATTCTCCCAGCTCTTATGATACCAGGTGCAAACTGGCATTTTATGGTTGCTTTTTGTTCTGTTAAAATGTTTGTACTCCCTCAACACACACATACATGTAAGAAAAAGAGCTGTACGTAGAGTATGAGTGCTTTCAACTTCATATAATCTCTAGCTGAATTTGATCAAAACCTCAGAAAATGCATTATACAGACAGTAGTAGAAAGACAGTACAGCTCTTTTATTTTGGCTGCCTCAAACCCAGAATATGAATAGAAGGCTCTGCTTTATTCCAGTAATGATAAAAGGCAATCTTCAAGTCTTTAATTTAAAAAAAAAAAAAAAGATACAAGTCGATGCTAAGGATGATAGGAGATATTGTATTGTAGAGGAGTGGAAAACGGGAGCAGGAGTAGGAGTAGCGAAATGAAAAGGTGGAGTGTAGGAGGAGGGCCGTGGGAGTAGAAAATGAATTGTGGTGCATCCATCAGCATTTCGGCATTGTGGGAGATGAGATAAACTTAACGCTGTCATTTGTAGATGCAGTAAAATTTCTTGTACTGAGCCACTGCTGCGCTGAGATGTTTTAGGAGGAGAAAGCCTCCCTTCAGCAGCAAAATGGACGGATTTGTTCACAGCTGGGTGTCCTCAGGGTGGTCAATAGTGTTGGGGTGTACTGGGAAAGAGGGGCTAGAGCATGAAGCTCATGTGACCCTCCTGGCATGTGTGTCACTTCGTTGCTTTTACTCCAAAGTTGGTTGACATGAAATACTTGATGGGGAGAAGAAATCCTATGAGGAAAGAAGAGGTTCACGAATAGGTGGATCGAGGCCTTACAAAAGGGCTCAATCACCCAGGCGGTGATGCCAAAGTCAGAGCAGACTGCCTGGGTTACTCATCACAGGCAAGTGCACAGCACTGTCTCATCAGCTTTCATCCTCCCTCCAACCCTCAGCAGACCTTGGCCCAGCTGTTAGCATGCGATAGTCAAAACCCCTGCTGCAGTGGCTGTTGCATTGTGAGTCATGGGGCCCCACTTGCCAAGCAAGTGCAGCGATTTGAAAGCTCTAGTTTTATTACTTTCTACCCCATGCCCCTCACCCCTCACTGAAAACTGCTTTCTGTATCCACTGCTAAGTTTTGAGCTGCAAGAACAACAGTGGCTTGGGGCAGAAATGTAGCACAGACCCACTGAGAAGGCACAGTGAGCAATGGCAATGCCATGTAGGGTGAAGAAAGGGCAATATAGCCCTTATCCTGGAGAACAAGCCGGACTGAGCTATGAACACACCAGTGCTGAAATCCCCCAGCAGCAGCTTTCTTTCCAGTTTCCACCGCTGGCATCTGAGAAAGGAAAGCTGAGGTTTTTTTCAACATCTGCATATACCAGTGGAGGTCAGGGAATAACATCTCTACTCTTGACAAAGAAAAAAGCAAGGAGTGCAAGACTTAAAAAAACCCCCTATGAGAATGCCCAGGTAATAATCCATTTCCTTTCACAGGATGGGTGCCAGCCTGGCTCTTGGTTTGGGTTTGCTTTTTTTTTTCAGACACCAAGGAAAGAAAAAGAAAACATTTCAGTGTTCTCGGTCAGTTCTTTTGTTTTGGCTCCCATTTAAACACGTCCATTCGCTATGCGTCCCTGGCTGCTCCTCACCATTATATAATCCCTGCTTCTCCAAGGCAGGGTGCTCTCCCTCAGTGCAGGGCAACTACTGTAGCTGAGTTGTGTAACGCTGCCAGATAAAGCTGTTCCAAGCCGAAACGTGGCATGCAAGTTATTAAGTTGAACTGGGGCTACTTTTCTTTCCCTTTACTTTTTTTTTCTTTTTTAAACTGGAAAAGGGGGTTTCTAAAATCTGTGGACTAAACAATACACATTTGTGGGTTGAGTCCTTTAAACGGTTTGGAAAGCATAGAAATAACTTAAAGGCAAAACAACTCTGAAATTTGACAAGCAGCCAATCTATAATAAGGTATAATCACCTCTGGCATTTGGGAAAATAAACATGACAGAAACAATGCTTTACAATTTGATCAGTTACACCTTGCTTCTGCGTATGTTGCACTGACTATGCAGTTAGGTGTCATCACATGTCTTAAGAGGTGCTTTCATAATAGACAGCGTGTGCATGTAGATGTATGATCTGTCACTAAATTACATGCTGTGGGCCTAAATCCAGTCTTATGCTCTCTTTCCTTCATTATAGTTACTCATTTTCAGAAAATATTTTTATGCGAACAATGACCACATTTCAATACCAGTAGCACTCCCTGCCTTGATGCAGAGAGCAGGGGAGAGTAGCAGGTTTGCTGGCTCACCGGTAACAGTTACCTAGCTCCAGCGGTTCTCTGACAGGCACCATCAAATGCCATGGCTGGTTGTGAATTCTGCAACTTACTAAGCCATGTCTGATGTATGTTTTCTCAAAAGCACTCCCTCTATGGAAACGAAACAGGTTTTCTGAAAACGAGGGTTTGCCAGTTTGAACATGGTGTTGAGTCGTGCTTCATCCTTGGGATTGTTTCCCTGGCGTGAGCAAACGTCTTCCTTATAATTTTAAACAGAGTAACACTTCTGTGTTGCCTCGAACATCTCTGTCTTTGCCTGTTTATGGGGTCGGGAGGCAGAGGTGGCATGTCCTGGAACTGCTGCCCCTTTGGAAAGGGGGAATACAAGCCTTACTTGTATTCCCAATGTGTATAAGTCTGAAAGTCCACCAGTAGGCAATATTTTCCTGAAGGCCAAGTTGTGTGGCCTTGGGCTTTGCCGGGAAAAAATAGAAAGCATGTTTAATAGTTGACTTACAATGAAATTATCCCTAGCTCCCGTGCCTGCCCACGGAACAAACCATCAGCTCCCGGTATGAAAACACGCTCAGCAGAAGCGGAGGTTTATCACTCCGGGAGGCGCACACACTCTGGCGGGGAAGGAAGGGGGGAGACAGGCAGGGAGGACAGCTGCCGCAGCCCACGGTCCACGGTACTCGGGGCGGGCCGCCGGGCTCCTGCGGGTAGCGGGGAGCAGCCGTGACAGCCTGACGTCCGCCGCGCACCCCCTCAGCAGCCCCTTTGCAACCGGGTGATGTCCCCAGATCCCTTCGATCCCCTGGGGCGGCGGGCAGCGGGGCCGTCGGTGCGGGCGGTAGGACCCCACCTACAGCAACCAAGGTAGAAGCACTCTCGGGGGCATTTTCTATGCCCCCCACTGCAGCGGGCTGTGCGAGAAGTTACTTCCCTGGCTCACGGCGGAGGCAGGGCGCTCAGTCCCCGGAGGGCCAGGGGAGCCCTGCAACGCCCCTCCGCGGCGCCGAGACCGGGGATGTGCGTGTGCACGAGGGGACTCCGCCGGCCGCCCGTAGCTTCTCAACCCCCTGCGCCGCCGGAAAACAAAAACCACCCAGAAACAGCACGGGGGCACCGGCACCCTCCTGCCAAACCGGCCCCGCGGCGGGAGGCGGGCGGGCGGCGCGGCGCTGCCATTGGCGAGGCGCGGGCCGTCCCACCCCGCCGGGAGGAGGAGGAGGAGGAGGAAGGCTGGAGGCGGGCCCGCACAGAGCGGTCGCTCCAGTCGGTGCGCGCCGGGCGGCTGGGTCGTTGCTGCTGTTGCTGCTAACCCCAAGGAGGGCAGGGAAACGGACAGGGGCAGGGCGGCGGGGCCGGAGCCGCGAGGGGAGTTGGCGGCCGCGCCGTCGGGGCC
>JAOEHY010031148.1:0-16410 GCA_025447955.1 Psilopsiagon aurifrons
AAGCATTGGTGGGCAAACAAACGGGGGGGGGGGGAAGCCATGGGGAACAATGAGCATGAATTTACCCAGGATAAAATCCAGCCTAAACAACCTGATCACCTTTGTGATAAAATGACTGGATTTATGAAGGGAAGACAGTGGATGTCATTTACCTCGGCCTTAGAAAGGTTTTTGACATTGTGCCTCCCTCGGCATCCTTGTATCCAAGCAGTGACGCTAGAATCTAGATAGATGAATTACTAGATAAGGAAAATCTGTTTGGATGATCAGGCTTAGAGGACAGTGATATGCTGTGGGGGACCCAGTAGCAGCATTCCAATACCTAAAAAGAGGTTGCCAAACAGACGGAGCCAGGCACATTACTAAGGTATGCAGCAGAAGAACAGGAGATGATAGTCATAAACAAACAGAAGATGTTATGGTTTGGATAAAAGGAAAACAAATCAAAGTGAAGATAATTAAGCACTGGACCAGGCTGCTGAGAGAAGCAACGGAATCTCTGTCCTTGGAGAACTGGAAGAAGACATAAGCAATCCTGTCTGCACTCTGTACTGACCCTGCTTTGAGTGGGCAGTTTAGATGACCTCCAAAAATTCCCTACAACCTGAAGGATTTTATGATTCAATGACTAAATAAAAATCTTGTTCCTGCAGTCGTTCATATCTACACTCACAGGGAGGATACTCAAGACTTAATTCACCTAAATGCAATAAAAACCTTAAAATATTTACAAAAAGCATTTCAATTGTCTCTAATAATCCAATTCCTACAGAGACAAAGAGAACTAAGTATAAATATAAATTCAGAAAGCAATACTTACTGTTACTTGTTGGCTCAGGAAACCCAACATTCTGGCCGTTCCAGCTCTTGTTTTCTCCAAGCTGAAACAGGTAGAAAAAAATAAGTAAAGAGCAAACTACTCCTTAAACAGAACATTTATGTTAATGAATTAACTGAAAGATCCTAAAAAAGATGACTTGGGATTACCACATCTGCTCACAAAATTTTGTTAAGACATCTTAGTTTTTGCCTAAAATAGGTTCTTTGAGAAATGTACCCTTCATGAATAAACATTACCAACTATTGCCTAACACTGAAACATAAATGTTTCCCCAAGGATTAGGCTCAGCTCAGTGTTACCAAATCAGACTTAAAATCGAATGTTTCATGCAGCTCTCAACTGAAAACATACACGTACAAGAGAGAAATTATATTCTAAAATGAGAAGATCCTAAGATCTGCTTATGAAAGAATGCATAAACACTACAGAGTATTTTGGGTATAATTTTAAAATATTTACTTGTTAGGAATACTTTTAGTTACCAAAGTGGCCGCAAAAAAAAAAAAAAAAAAGATTGCAATTTTCCATTTGATTATAAGACATAGAATTTTTGAGGAAGCTAATTGCCTTCAAATTAATTATATTATGTTTAATACCAGGTATTTCTCTGACATAGAAAGGGAGCAATTAACATAGAAATTAAAAATGGAGCCATTCCTGAAGTCTCCACAGTAATTAAGATGGCAGTGTTCTAGATTTATCTGTAAATGTGGACAAAAAATGTCTGAGCTTTCTCATGAAATAGGAGCTATTGACAATCAGCTCTATGAATGTGAAGCGAACGACCCTTTTCAGATTTCACTGGGATTACTCCATGTCCTATCCTTACACGCCGTTGTAAAAAGTCGCTGTCCCTACAAGCTTTCTTATAGGTCCTCTTTAGGTACTGCAAGGTTGCTCTAGGGTCTCCCTGGAGATTTTTCCATGCTGAACAACCCCAACTGTATCAGCCTGTCTTCATAGGAGAGGTGCTTCAATCCTCTGAAGTACCTTTGTGGTCTTTCTCTGGACTCACTCCAACAGGTCCATGCCTTTCTTATGGACACCAGAACTGCATACAGCACTCCAGTATAGGGGTAGAATCGCCTCCCTCGACCTGCTGGTCACACTCCTTTTGATGCAGCCCAGGATACAGCTGGCTTTCTGGGCTGCGAGCGCACACTGCCGGCTCATGTTAAGCTTCTCACTGACCAACACCTCCAAGTCCTTCTTCTATGGGCTGCCCTAAATCCATTCTCTGCCCAGTCTGTATTTGTGCTCCCAATTCCCCCTACTCATGTGCAGGACCTTGCACTTGGCCTTGCTGAACCTCTCCCACCTCTCAAGGGTGTCAAGGTCCCTCTGAACGGCATTCCTTCCCTCCAGTGTGTCAACTGAACCTCACAGCTTAGTGTCAACATCAAACCTGCTGAGGGCGCACTGAATCATACTGTCCATGTTGCTAACAAAGATGTCAAATGTCCCAGTACCAGCCCCTGATGAATGCCACTTGTCACCAATCTGCACTTGGACATTGAGACATTAACTGCAACTCAGAGTGCAGCCACCCAGCCAATTCCTTATCCACTGAGTGGTCCATCTGCCAAAGCCATGCCTCTCCAGTTCAGAGATAAGGATGTCACGCAAGACAGTGTCAAATGCTTTGACAAGTCCAGGTAAATGATGTCAGTCACTCTCCTCTTATCCACCAAAACTGTAACCCCATTGTAAAAGGACACCAAATTTGTCAGGCACAAGTTGCCGTTAGTGAAGACATCTAGGGTTCACCAGTCCACTCCTATTTTCCCATGTGCCTTACCATGATTTCCAGGAGGATCTGCTTCACAATCTTCCCAGGCACAGAGATGAGACTGACTGGCCTGTAGTTCCCCAAGTCTTCCTTTTTTATTTCTTAAAAATGGAGGTTATATTTCCCCTTTTCCAGTCGGAAAAGAGACCAGGCTGCCATCACTTCCCAAATATGATGAACAGTGGCTTGGCCATTCAGACTGCCAGTTCCCTCAGGACCTGCATGATCTATATCTACTGCAGGCAGTTCTTCATTCTTCCTGTCTCATCTTTGCCTTCTGCAACTTGGGCAGTGAGGCTGGAGCACTTGCCAGTGAAGACTGAAGCAAGAAACTCATTGAGTAGCTTGGCCTTCTCCATGTCTCTGGTAACCACATCTCCTGCTTCCTTCTGGAGGGGCCCCACATTTTCCCTAATCTTCCTTTTATCACTGATATACCTGTAGAAGCTCTCCTTGTTGCTCTTGACCTCCCAAGCCAGATTTAATACTTTAGCTTTCCTAACCTGATCCCTGGCTGCTTGGGCAACTCCTCTTCATTCTTCCCAGGCTACCTGTGCTCGCTTCCACTCTCCGTAGGCCTCCTTTTTATGCTGGAGTTTGTCCAGGAGCTCCTTGCTCATCCATGCAGGCCTCTTGCGTTTCTGCCTGACTTACACTTTGTCTGGATGCATCACTCCTGAGCTTGTAGGAGGTATTCCTTGAATATTAAGCATCTTTCTTGAGCCTCTCTTCCCCGCAGATATTTATCCCATAGTACTCTACCAAGGAGATCCCTGAAGAGGCTGAAGTCTGCTCTCCTGAAGTTCACGGTAGTGAGCTTGCTGTGAGCCCTCCTCACTGCCCTGAGGATCTTGAATTCCACCATTTCATGGTCACTACAGCCAAGGCTGCCCTTGAACTTCACATTCCCCACCAGCCCCTCCTTTTTGGTTAAAACAAGGTCCATCATGGCACCTCTTGTTTTTGGCTCCTCTGTTACTTGGAGAAGGAAGTTATCATCAATGCATTCCAGGAACCTCCTGGATAGCTTACACCTTGCTGTGTATCCAACAGGTATCAGGCTGGTTGAAGTAACCCACGAGGACCAGGGCTTGTGAACATGAGGCTTCCCCTATCTATATACAGAGTGCCTTATCTGCTCAGTCTTTCTTGTCAGGTGGCCTGTAGCAGACCTCACTGTAATGTCACTTGCCCCTGCCCTCCCTTTTATCCTGACCCATAAGCTCTTGTTTGGCTCCTCATTCATCCCCAGGCAGAGCTCTATGCACTCCAGCTGGCCACTGATATAGAGGGGGCATCCCCTCCTCATCTCCCCAGCCTGTCCTTCCTGAAAAGCCTGTACTCTTCCACCCCAACTCTCCAGTCCAGGCGACCCACCAGTCTCTGTGACACCAATAGGATCACATCCCTGAAGGTGTATGCGCACCTCTATCTCCTCTTGTTTCTCCCCATGCTATGTTCATTTCCACACAGGCATTTAAGCTGGCCCTCTGATAAAGCTGACTTACTGGATGGAGTTGGTGGAATTCTTTTGTGCTTCTCTTCAGATGCTCTCCTCCTGACCTGCAATCCCTCTCCAGGCTCTCGGCAACTCTTGCTGGTACTGACATAAACCTGGTAGGAGCTGGATGGATTGAGGTTCTGATCCCCTGACAACTTTAGTTTAAAGCTCTCTTCACCACCTTGGCAAGCCTATGACCAAAGATGCTTTTCCCTTTCTCTGACAGATGAACGCCATCAGCCCGCAACAGACCAGGTTTCTCAAAGTGAGTCCAATGGTCCAAGTAGCTGAACCCCTGCCTGTGGTATCTGTCCTGTAACCATATTTTGATTTGCCAGATTTGACTGGCCCTTTGAAACTCCCTCCTTTTGACTGGAAGGACTGATGAACAAACTACCTACACCCCAGAGTCCCTTAAATATATTTGCATGCACTGCTGTCTGCTACAGCTGCGTGTTTTTTGTCATGAATCCATACTGCGCATCCATAACACGACAGGAAAATCAGCACAAGTATGCTGCTACAATACAAGAAGAACATTTCCAGCTCTCCTTATTCATCTCTTTTTACTGTTTATTAACTTGAGTGTGATGGGAAATTTTAGAAGAATTCACTTAGTTATCCTTATTGTTGCTGTCTCACATGAATGCAATCTATTTTGGTCTTCCTCTGCCTAAGAGAATTAAAGTGACAAGAAGAAATGAAAAGATAGAAGCATCAAAAAGTAAAGGCATCGCAACTCCCCATTTTCACACATAGAACTGAAGTTCTGATAGCTGCAAAAAAGTCTCCCAGGGCACTATCAAACTTCCCTCCTCAGGGCTTCACACACCTATTACAGATTTCTTCCAGCAATCTGATTACCTCAGAAAAGCCTTTATGTTTTACATTACACGGATTACCTATTTACCTGTGCTGCCATTAGCACCATGCACGGCTCTTGTAAAACTCTTAGGTCTTCATTAAAACAATGAATACAGTCACATTTTATGCCCAGGGGGTTAAGGAAAAAACTGACTTTGGTTCTGCTTTTTTTGAAGGGAGAAGGAAAGTGATGAAAAATGTGGGGGGCGCAGGGGATAAAGAAAAAATAACACAAGTGAAAATTGTCCATTTAGATGTCAACCTGATACGTCAGTTAATCTATGTTGGGTCCCATTTTGGAGTCAAAGAGAGTAACAAGTATCTTTTAATAGTACACCTTTATTGTGCAAACTTATATGGAAGGAATTTTGCAATGCTCAAATTGGTAGACATCTAAGGCTATTTTCGCTCCTCTCCACCACAGTATCTGCAAATATACTCAGTTTATTATACAAGGAAGATAAAGACAGATGTTCTAGATATTTTATGTCCTTAACCCCAACAAAGCTATAAAAATTTGTTCTATGATCTTGAATATCACCACTACATAAAATTTGAGTAGTTCACATTTTTTGGATACTGCATCATGTTTGCTCATTGTGTTCAGAATAATAGCAGGCCATTGTATGCTTTCCTATCAATTCTAAGATATCTATATCTGCAAGCATGTAATTAAACCTATTTTTTTTTTTTTTTTAAGATAATGAACTTGTGGGCAATAGTTTAATAAATGCAAGGAAAGGAAGCAGACACTATCTTTTTAATATAACCACAAGTTTATACTGCATAGAGCCCTCCAAAGCAACTATATTGTGGGTTGAATTTTTTCAGGCTTTATCTCTGAAAATTAACGAGTAAAAATAGTTCAGCCACTTTGAAGTCCAAGAACGAAAACCTGTGTTTCTCTCTTTTGCTTTGTTTTTAAAAAAGCCCTTTGGCCAAATTGGCAGTGAAATAAAACTGATAGAAAGATTCTTCTAGAGCAGAAAAGTCTCAGCATTCTGGTGAAAATGAATTACCATTTTGACTCTGTCATAAGCCTTTTTTAAGACAGCCACGAATGTACAGTGACTTCTAGCTGGGAACACCATCCAGCTTCCAAGTACCCTGGGTTTAGAGTATGGCACACTTGTTGAAGACTAAGTATAGTTAAGAACAGGGAAGAGCATAGTGACAGTGAGTATGACTAGCATATATCGATCAGCTCCTCTTAAAGAAGAGAGAAACGGGAGATGCAACACTAAGGCTACCATGGCTGCTTCACGTGTGAAAATTACTAACATCATTCCTCTCATTGCTCTTTGGATGTCCAAAACGGATTAAAAGCAAGATGTACATTCATCCTGATTGGTAAATAGAAATAGGCACACATATCACATGTACACTTTTGCGTACAGACTAACTATCCTATGGAACTAAATTTCTGTTTGTAATTACTCTTAGAATAGTACACTACTAAGTATAGCTATAGAGCCGTAGCTAAACAAAGGCTGATCTCTAACAAGCAACCTCCTAAAAGAGGGGGTGCACATGTTTAAGCTTCCATTCTTACTAAGTGACTGGCTGAGACAGCTAAAATTCGAGACGAGGCTAAAATGTGGGCACTGTAACAACTGAGCCTTACCTTCTCTGGCTGGTCTTGAAGCGGAGTAGAGGCTTTGTAACCCAGCTGTAGCAACATTGCTTCTGCTGCATTTCTTTTAGCTATCTTCTTGTTTGGGCCTGTTCCAGTAGTAATATCATTGCCTACTTTAACCTTAAAAAGAAAATATTGATCAAGACAAATGTAAGACTTCTTAATATCAGATGTAATAATCTTGCTGACCTACCAACAACTGTCAGCCTCTTTTGATGAAAATGCAATCTTGAAAAAGTAAGAACAGTGCAGAAGGGGACTACAATACTGCTTCACACAGAGGAGCTGGTTGAGATTTTTCAGAAGGTCCCAAAACTCGTACCTCAGAGAGCTACATTTTTCTGTCTCTCAATGCACACACAGTTGTCTTTCTCTTCCACCAGCCTCTCTGTCAAACCCATTCTCCCTGCTGAACAACTCTCCCACTCTTTCTTAACGCAGGAAGGAAGCACTATAGGATCTGCGCTTTCTCTGTCTGTAGATGCGCTGCCTTCTTGTAGAAGCTTCCCCGCATTATCAGGACAGTATCCAGAACAATGGAGAGACAAACAATGACCTGGAGATTTAAATTAGCGTGGTTTCTAAAAAAAGATGAAAACCATGTTCATATTCCTCCCACTTTGTCGCACTTCAAGGAACAAGGGGGCTGGGTCGGCTTTCTTCAGCACTTACACCTGACAAGCTTTTATCAAAATTGCCTTTGGAAAGAAGTATCCTCATTGGACCTGTGGCCTGTACTGCACAAAAGGGTTTTGACAAACAAAGAAGCCTTTCATAAAACTGGGAGAAAATAAAAACTCAAAATGAAGGCAAATTATAGACAATGGATATCCACAAAGAATGAAGCTCTAGCTTATTCATAGAATCACAGAATGGTTTGGGTTGGAAGGGACCTTAAACATCATCCAGTTACAAGTCCCTGCCATGGGCAGGGACACCTTCCACTACTGGAACAGGTTGTTCCAAGCCCCATGCAGCTTGGCCTTGAACACTGCCAGGGATGGGGCAGCCACAGCTCCTCTGGGCAACCTGTGACAGGGCCTCACCACCTTCACAGTAAAAGAACTTCTCCCTAGTATCTAATTCCTTGGCTTTTAAATTCTTGAAGCTGTATGTGTCTGATTTGTGATATTTGTGTTGTCATTGCTATTCACTTATGCAATATTCATAGCTCTTGGACAGGTATATTTCACTCTTTTCACTAAGCAGCCTTCCAGTATCTGAAGGGGGCCTATAGGGATGCTGGGAAGGACTCTTCATTAGGGACTGTAGTGGCAGGACAAGGGGTAACGGGTTCAAACTTAAACAGGGGAAGTTTAGATTGGATATGAGGAAGAAATTCTTTACTGTCAGGGTGGTGAGGCACTGGAATGGGTTGCCCAGGGAAGTTGTGAATGCTGCATCCCTGGTGGTGTTCAAGGCCAGGCTGGACATGGCCTTGGCTGACATGGTTTAGTGTGAGGTGTCCCTGCCCATGGCAGGGGTTGGAACTAGATGATATTAAGGTCCTTTCCAACCCTAACTATTCTATGATTCTATGATTTTTTCTTAAGATAGTGTATTACCTCAAGGTGCGTTAAAAAAACGAAACTGAAATAAAATAAGAATAATAAAATAGCCAAGGTAATTTGAATGAAAGAAACCTTAGAGGTTAAAGACCTAAAACCTTCTGGAAGGGGCTTTAAAAACATTGTAAAAATAGTCAGGCACTTGCTAAATAAATAATAGTAATCAATTTAGTAATTTATGTTATACAATAATTATTCACTTTCCTCAAATTATCATTTATATATTTTCCTCATAGTTTTCATTTTTCTTTACTCAAATATTTACTAAGTCTACACACAAAGAAGAGGATGTAAATAAATAATAGTGATCATGAATATCCCTTCTAAATACATATATAATTATGCAAAAAAGCTTTGGCTACCTAAACCAAAAACATTATTAATGTCAAAATATAAACCTTATCTTCTAGGCAGTTCCACAATCACAATTAGAAAACAGCCTATGTGGTACAAGTTTATATGCAATAAAATTGAGGGACTTTAATGGGACAAGACAAAATGATAATTTATAACATAGCTCACAACAAATCAATACACTGCTGTTTCTCAGACCTGTAAAACTGGTTTAGCTATTATTAAAACCTCTATCAAGGATTAAAGGTCTGACTACAAAGAGAAAGAGCTTTCTGAAATTAACTTTGGGAACAGAACACCAACTAATGTCATCAGAGGTTTTCTTGTGTTTATCTAGTAGTCAGGACAAGTAATTGGATCCATTTCATCACATCTAAACTTGCTCTTTGTGTGACAGATAAAAATGAACATATTATCTCTGGATATTTTACTTCCACATTCAATTAAATTAAATGAAAACATTGTTTAAGTAGTTTATACAAAGGCTTTTTATCCTGATATTGTTCTTTGCATGTCATAATGAATTCACTGAGACTTCCTGAAGGTGGGAGAAACAGCAGTATGATTTCAGTGTGAAAATATTACAAAAGGGGAGAAAACGGAGCTACAGCGTTTAAAAGTATTCATAACAAAGCAACTGTTCTATGGAATTTCTTTCATTTTCCTAAGCCTTCTTAGATAGGGAAGACTTCTACATGTTCACTGCTTTTAAGATCCTTTTTTTATTCAAATCAAGCACTTTGCCACTATTCACTCCTCCAACAGAAAAAAAAATTCCCAGCCTATCTTTCTAATACTGGACTGCATTGCACAGTCATCTTCTGATTCCTCAAGCAACCATTTCTAACTGTGGACACTCCCATGGGAGTCTAAACACGGAAAAAGGGACTGTCTGTGATAGAATTGCTCTTTTTTCAAGTACTTTCAGGTAACATAAAAAGTTGGAAATCCAAGTTTACATTCATAAATCAGTTTCTGCAACAAAAGGATCCAAATACCTTCTTTTGCTTCAGAGACAAATATATCATCAAGAAAGACCACTGAGGTCCAAGGAAATTAAGACTGCTAGCCTATCTTGATAAACATGAAGGAGGGACTCAAAGATTCAAGTGAAAACAATTAATTTCCTGGGGAAGGAGGTGCTGGAACATCATAAATTCTAATTGTGACCAGAAGTGACATTTTGGTGTGGTTTGTAGACAACAAGTCAAAATATGTTGAAGTATGCTGCTCTGAATTGTTCTGGCACAAAACTACCCATGACTGAAAACACAACAGCAAAGAATTCTTTCCTGTTCCTAATCTTTCTCAACCCGCTCTTGTGCTATCTAAGAAAATATCAAGGCTATAACAAATCTTTGTGCATGTTCTTCATTTAAAAATTAAAGAAGCATCAATGATCTACTGTTTCTGAGTTAGGTCCAGAGCCTTTAACCAGACGGGCTGAACCACTTGATGTAAGGCTGGTTTTGTTATATTTCAGATATGAACAAAGCCACAAAGAAACTGAAAATATGAAAAGATTTATAACACTATTTTTAAAACTGAAATGCTTGGTAATAGGGAGATATTCATATCCGTATTTCAGAATACTTGACCGCATTGCAATCCTCTGATCAGCAAAACCCCAATTTTTTCAAAAAGACAAGTAAAAGTAAATAAATCCTGAACCATCAGAGATAAAGACAGATGATAAGATCATCAGGTGTAATAAAAATAAGGAGTATAAAAAATGCAAAACCACTAAAACAAAAACATCTAAAAGGCACATAGCCTAACTGCCATTTGTTTCAGAAGAAAGTTTAAAAAGGCTTTCTGATACTGTATTTCTTGCATAACTGATCATAAAACAAAGAAAGAACTAAACACAGATGGATCCACTTCATATTATGTCACCATTTTGCTTGAGTTTGAACATAACGTAGCAAGGGCATTATCTCTAATGTGATGGCAGATGATACCTGCATAACAAACTCCCGACGGCGAGGCATTCCTCTCTCTGAAAGAAGAACATACTCTGGCTCCTTCTCCTTTTTGGCCTGTTGGATCTGAGCCAGACGACTGATGGGATTCATTCCTTGACCATATTCTGGTCCAGTCTAAAACAGATTTAAAAGAAAGAACTGTTATTTCAGCATATACCCATACAACTATTATGCTGCTGCAATACGTCATTTATGAGGGTTACCTCTTCTTTAATACTGTCTTTGAGAAAATAAGAAGTAAACTTCTTCCCATTGTCTGATCTGTTCTGAGACAGAGGTAAGAACCTTCAAGCACAAAACTTTTGCAAAAATTATACCTCTATTGTCTGCCACTGCTGCAGGTAGCATGGATACTTAGTATCTGTAAGCTACTAATACCCTCATGTTATCTACAGAGGTCCTATGGGGATGGATGAAAATTAGCAGGTTCATCAGTTAATTGCATCTTGTTGCCTTATTTCTGACCTTCCCCCTTAACACCTTGAAATAGGTTGCTGTAGTGCTAGAGTATGCCATATGCTAAGGTGGGATTTACAAGGGGACTTAAAAGGATTTGCCATTTAACAAGGACACTGGCTCTCTCAGTCTTCCTGCCTTCCTTGTCAGCACTCTTGCCTTCCATTATACAGTGCAACTAAAGGTGTAGAAGGTTTGCTCTGTTTGTGTCATAGGAATTTACCCTCACAAAACCGTTATGTAGTGAAGCCAGAGAGGAGTAACTCCAATGGTTAGAAATGTTGCCTAGTGTGAGCCACCCACAAAGTATTTTAAATGCTTTACACAGTAACATATCAAAATGTACGCTTGGTGGAGGAATTAAACTGATGGAGGGAAAACAAAAGAACTGAGAGACTGATCTGTCCAGGATTTCAGACAGGTGAAAAACTGCAGTCCTTACAAAACATTTAGTTTTGAAGTCCTTTTAATATGCTATTAATCACACAGCAAATGCTCTCTGAATGCAATAGCTATAAAATATTTGTTTGTAGTTCTTACAAAGAAGAAATTAAGATCCAAAAAAAATTATCTGAAGTCATATTTAACTAATTTATATACTATAACACACAGAATGAACTTGCAAATGTAAAAAGCATTTGAATGTAGAATTGGTTTTATGCTATTGAGTTACTTCCTCTTCATGAAGCCATTTGCAGGATAACATCAGCATTCATGCTTGTTTGAGCTTCTCAAATAAGAACAAACAAGTGGTCCAGAACCTAAAGAGATGATCAGCAACTGAAGGCAAAAAACCAGAGAGGGATATTATGTTAAGAAACCTGTGCAGCAAATCCTACCTAGTGTAACTGCTGAAATTGTTAAGAGAAGATGTAGGTGAAAGAATTAAGACAATGGCATGCACAAGGGCAGCCGTATGGACAAGAAGCCAGGCAGAGACAAAATGTAGAGCAGGCTAAATAAAGCGCAGGCAATCCAGGTTATTCTGACTATTAACAACTCTTTTAACATGGCAAACTTCAGATAATTCAAACTAAAATTGTAATGGTAAATGGTACATGGTAATGTGAGATATTTTACATTATTATACCCTTAGCATCTTTCTTGAGAAAATCTTTCCAAAATGAGACTGCCAGAGCCAACAGCCTTTTCAGATTGTGCAGCTGCATTAACGCTGATGGTTTTCTATTAAATAATTTTTTATGTTACCTTTTTCCTGGATGTGTTTGAGAATTAGATCCTCAGAATTAGAGTAGGAGACAGGTATTTAATGAACCAAGCTTGTTTTGACAAATCACTCATTCTGTTTTGAAGGCAAAAAGGAAGATGGTGAAGGAAGTCTTTGCGTTGATTTTCACAACCCAGTTTTGCACTCTCCAAAGTACTTGCTTATTTTAAATGGCTTTTATGTTGGCTGCTCCTACACTTCTCAGCACTTCTGTGTACCGAGTATACAGATTTCCAATGGTCATACTTCTAGTAAAGTAAGTATTGATTTACTTATTTTTCAACCTATCAATGCACCACTCGATGAGGACTGAGTTCAAGCCATACTGGTATAATGCTGTCCATATGTCCATATTATGCAAGCTATGGACATAATTCAGAAAAATTGACGTTTTGGCGTTATTTTTTAACTAACAAGAGGCAAATACAGAAAAAGAGATAAAATTTATGTCCTGAAACTATATTTTGAAGTACAGATTTTGGACATGATGGTTTCCTGTTTTTTCCTGCAATTCTAGTTTGAAGGTTCCTGATCTGAACAGCATGGGGCAAAAGTGACTCTAAAACCAGAGAGAAAGTGAGTATCTCTCCACCATTATTTACATTGACCTAAAAAGAGTGTTAAAGTCTACTGATGTGCCCTTACATATACCAAAATGGCTATCCAACATGCCAGACAATAGAAATTCATGTACAGAGAGTTTAACTACTTCCTCACAAAACGCTACTTCCTAAATTAAATGAAATGTAGCTGATTTCAGCCATTTCCAAAGCCTTGTCTTCTACATTGAGAAAATGACAAGTGAATCTAATTAGCTGTTCAGTACTAAGACCAGATAGTGATGATTCACAAATACATGGACACTGTGTTGCTGCTTTGGTTAGATCATTTGGAAGACTAATTACTTCAGACGACCCTTTGGTTTTATATGAATTTAGGATGAGTAGACAAACCACGGCTAGTCACCACAGACTGACTGAATTGCAGAAGTAGCAATAAATTACTGCCATCAAGAATAAAAGCACCGCTTATGAGGATTGAGCTCTCAAAACTCAAGAGCCCCTAAAGGAAGCCTCATCAGTGCAGCAGGAAGCATACTAATAGCCTCTGAGACAGGGTACGTTTTAATGGAGAGATGGTGCAAAGCCTGCAAGTTCTCCATGGGCTGGCCTCCCATTTTCAGCATTTTCTGTCTGTATTTAAGTGCTAAAGAGCACTTTCAAACACATGCTAACCTTAACACAGACACCGGAAACAGAAAGCACGTCCTTTGGCACTTGCTAAGTGGCACAGTAGGCAGAGATGCCAACATACTCTTCCAAAATTTTCAAAAATTAAATTGAAGCTGAAGCCACAAAACTCCCAAATCCAGCTCCATGAGGGGAGGAAGCTGGACTGTCCACTGCTTCTCTGTATATCTAGTATTTCATGTATCTTTCTCGCTCTTTAAACTGGGGATGGAGGAAAGACCAGGAAGAGAACCACCACATATGCTTAGTAGGGCATCCCAAAGGAGGTGGTGCTAAAACTTCACATGGCTGTACAGAGCTGCTTGAAGGGTTTGATCCTCCACTAGACTTGGACCAAACCCCTTAAGACTTCAGTGATGTGATCTCAGTTCTTAAGCTGAGCACTTTACAAGCTAGTATGTGTGAGAATTTCACAGCCTTCTCAGAATTAGAAAAGCACTGGCATATTGGCACAGGCAAACAACAATATTGACAGAAAAAGAGAAATAAGCCTTTACTGATTTTAAATCTGAGTAACTGTTACTGTCTGAGCAAACATTCTTAATTCTGTCAAAGATGGACACATACCTTCAATATTGTTTTTGGACGCTTTTTAAAGTAAAGTTTTGGCTTTTCAATCACAGGAAGCGGAGGAAGTTTCTTAAGTTCTTGTAGGACAGCTATTGCAGCACGTTTCTTTGAGAGTTTCTTACTGTTGCCTTCTCCTTCTGCAGTGAATTCTCCTACTGTAACTCGTGTAACAAAACTCTTCATGTGAGGAGGTCCACTTTCTTTAATCACCTTTTAAGCGAAAGTAACATAGATTCAAATCACTCTACATGAATGTAACTTACTGTTTGTATCTCTGCAACGTACTTACTACTAGTTTTCCTACTAATTGAAGGCATTAGATGAATTTCCCCAAAAGGTGGACAAATACTAATTACAGTATCACACTTGAGGACAGAAAATTAAGGCTAATTAGATAAAGCAAATCTAATGACCATGTTCTGCGTTTCCCAGAAAATACAGCAGACCTATGTTTTCAACAAGATTTATACAATAATACAGTACACAACAATGAGGCATATTTAAACCAAGGCTGCTGATTTTTTCCTTGCAATATGTTTCACATACTAAAGAAATTCAACTCATGAAGGTCCACTGCACTTTGGCCATTTCTTTACGAAAAACATGTTCAAGACTAGATTTATATGGCATCACTTCAACCCATTCATCATTTTTTTGTTATTGAAACTTAGGATGCTTACGCACAGTCCCAAACTTCAGTGTGAAAGGTGTGTATCTTTATGTGTCCTGGCTGCAGGCAGCATGTCTGCTCTCAACTGTTAGTTCACCAGAGAACACAACTCAGGGCAATATCCTATACATTTGAAAGCATGCCACATTCTCACCTCCATGACTCTCAGCTGTCCTTCCCAGCAGTACCAAAAGGAAGGATTAAAAGAGCCACCACAACTCACACAAAAACCATCAGTTCTGAAAAGATTACTCATTCCCTTTCAAACACATCAGTACAACACCGAAAAAACCCATTTGATGTACTTCTCCAACATTAAAAGTTATAATAATTTGGGGAAAAAAAAAAAAAGAAGTTCTGAATGTACCTTCCTTTAGCTCTTTTTCTGCCTTCCTTTTTACGTACACACACATCTCCTTTTAGGAGGCTGTACTATTAGGATGCATTCACCAACAAATCACAGCACTGCAAGTGCTAAGGTAGCCCTCTCTGCATGTATGCACCCCATACTGGTCTGGAAAATGTCTATCAGGAATTAGGGACCTCACTTGGGAAAAGGTTCAGTTATTTTGTTTGATGAGCGGAAGCAGCTACCTAATTCAATCTTTGTTACATGTAATGTGCATAAGGAGACATTAGGGCATCTGACAGGCATCTCTTTGTATCATCTTCAAAATCAATACAAATATCTATGTTTTCAGTAGGCAGAATTACAACAAATCACTGGTTGAAGTGTAATGCTTGAGTGAAAGGGAATTGAGGTAAAGGTGCTAGGGCCTTCTTAGTGTAATAACTACATTTTTAACAGGCTGAAACCTCCAACCTTAATATTATTACAACATGTTTTGTATTAAAGTTCTTTTTATCAAGGTCATGTCCCTTGCGTTACTTAGTTTTGCTACTGCACTGTAATGAGGTCTCCTTAGGCTTGTATTTCTTTTTTAAGCTCTCTTTTGTGGCAACTTCACCAAGCATATACAATTACCACAGCATTTATCAATAAAAGACACAAAATGAAAATTAACAGACAACTTTGTCCGCATTTTCCCAGAATAAGACGACATCTGTGCCAGCATGGGATTTGGCTGTTGCAGTCCAGCAGCGTTCCCACACTTAAGATTCCAGGTAATAACTTCAGAAGTGTTTTCAAGATTGCCTAACTTGAAAGGTGCCCACTAATGTTCACCACGTGAGAAAGCTGCAGTGCTTTTGAGACCCAAGCTGAGTCTCAGGAAGCTGCACTGCCTGCACCAGAGCTGGGACAAGCCCAGCGCAATGATCTCCTGCTCTCAGGCACAGTTGGGCTTCATATCAGTGCTGCATACCTTCATCACACTGCAGTGTTTCCCTTTCTATCTTAAAGGCGTATCTAAATCTATCCCTGGACATTGCTCTCCAAGTATTACAACATGTTTTCAAGAAATGCTTGCAATCATGTTTGCAAACATGAGATGGTCATGTTCAAGATCCTCAGGACAGTGAGAAGAGCGTGCAGCAAGTTCACTGCCCTGGACTTCAAGAGAGCAGACTCTGGCCTCTTCAGGAACCTGCTCAGTAAGGTTCCATGGGATATAGAACCAGAGGGCAGGGGAGCCCAAGACTCTTGGCTGATATTCAAGGCTCACCTGCTGCAAGCTCAGGAGTGTTGCATCCCAACTAGAAGGAAGTGCTGCAGGAGGGCCAGGAGACCCCCTTGGA
>JAOEHY010031150.1:0-30850 GCA_025447955.1 Psilopsiagon aurifrons
TGGAGTAAAGCCAAAAAAGATGATGGTGGGACTCTGTAGAACTGCCCCAGGCAACAATGAGCATGGGGTGGAGGTGGACTGCAGGGGGACAGCTGCCTGGTGTGACACAGGGGTCTGCTGTGCGACCGGCAAACAATGGCTGGAACCACAGGCACAGTGCTGCCCCTGTCCTAGCAGGGGCGTCGCAGCTGCACCCTTTGGGTCATGCAGATGGGCTTTTGGGAGTGAAGGAATTCTGGATGCAGTTAGCTCACCTTTACTATGCTAACATCTGCTAAACAAATGTTCCCGAGTGCAAATAGAATTGTAAGCAACAAATGAGCCAGTGGATTTCGTAACAGCTCTAGAGCTCTTATCCTCTCATTAATGGGGTTTTACAGCTGTCATAAGTGATCCATCTCCCTGGAAATAAAACATTTTCTTTCTAAACAGCCCTTTAAGTGTTGCAGGCTATTTAATAGATGGGGTTTGTTTCTAATTAAAAGAATTGTTCCTTTGGCATGTGTGGCTTGTGGCTGGACTACCTGCCTCAGCTGCAAGCTGGAGCAGTCCTGTGCAGACAGGGCCTTCTGCAAGTCCTGCTGGGTGAGGAGGACCACAGCTCCCCTCCCATGCTGGTGTGGAGTAGCTTACCTTGATCTATTCCCCATTTCACAGAAGGTGATGCGCAGCACAGATGCTCAGTGCTGCCTTCCCCATTCTTCCAGTCAGGAGATGGTGCTTTATTTACCTACATCCCCAGCAGAGCAGGGGAGAGGGTTTTATTTGAAGCCCCTGGAAATGAGAGCGAGATGAACCAAAGCTCTATGGCACTGGTGTAATACCAATGAGAAATCCATTTAATCCCACCGTGATGAGTTTACTACATGTCCCCACTTGATTTATAGGGCCAGTGCAGTGTAGACTTTGAAAGAGCCAGCAGCTCTGCTCCTCATCCTGGCCAGTTCTTGTTACAGCTCCTGGAGCTTCTGCCAGAGGCTGTAAACCAGCTTCCTGCATCTCCTGGCCCAGCTGGCTTTGCTGGAAGTATCTGTCTTGTGAAGGCCTCTGCCCTCATGCAGGGTGAGGACGTGGCTGTCCTGCAAGCGGGAGCCCATCTTAGCACCTTGGAAGGAGAGCCCCAGGTTGGTTTGTGAAACATTTGCTTCCTTGATGCATCTCTCTTTTGCAGTGATTTGGACTGCATCCAGCCAATGCTTATCTTCCTTCCTACTGGAAGTTGCGCAGGTTCATGCAGGCTGCTGTCTGGGGAACTGCTCTCCATTTCAAAAGAAATCAAGCCAGCTTTTTTCCAAGCCTCTATTAATCATCTTTTCCAGCTTTTCTTGTCTTCCAGCAGCAGCTTCTGCTTGCCTGTTTGAGCTGGAGGATACGGGACCTTTGGCTGGGGTTAGCCTTAGTCCAGACCTGCTCTTTAAGCTCCCTCCTCCTGACCCTGGTCCTCTGCATAGAACCCTGTGAGGCAGGATGTGTGCCTCTGGTCTGGGGAGTTTGCTGGTGGTAGGATTGGCACTGGCCATTTGCTGTCCTTGGAATGTGTTTCAAGGTCAGAAGGCTTCCCATGTATGTGAGCTTGCTGAATGAATGAACATCACAGAAGGATCTTGGGTCTCCAAATCATTCCCAATGTGAGTTTAAAGACTACAGTCAGACCCAGTTTTGTACCCTGCTATCTGCCACAGCTGCTGTGTCCCACCATGAGTGTGATATGATCCTGTGCGGGAACTGAGAAAGGCTTTTAAAAAGCAAAAGTGACCATTGTTAAGTAGGCATGGCCTCCACAGCTGGCAGTGCTTGCAGCTCTTGTGGCACCTGCAGGTGCATCTTCGCCGAGGATGCTCTAGACTCACTGGTCCTCCCCCTGGAGCTGAGGCACCAGAGAGGCTGATGTAGCTGTAAGAAACTGATGTTAGTTACTGAAGACTTGTAGCTCAGCTGCTCCTTGGGGAGGTGTGATCTATTAGCCCCCATGAGCTTGTTGGCTGCAGAATGCCTTGTCCTGTCCTGTAGAAACATCTGCAGTCTTCTTGTTTCTTTGAGAAATAGCCTTGCTCTCTGCACACCCTTGTGACTTCACTCATGCCGACAGTTGTCCTGTCCTGCAACAGCCTGCAATAGCAGTGCTGTTGGTCTCGCTGCCATGCGTCCTGGGACTGTCTGTGGGACCCTGCGTGCCATTAGCATCCATGTGTTTCTCTGTGCATCAGCTGCCACTGTGCAGTGGAGCATACACCTGCATAAAAACACTGTGTGCCCACATCCTGAGTGTTGTGATCAGTCCCAGGGATGATGAGCAGGAGTCAGCAAGGATCCAGCAAAGTATAAGTGAGATGAGCTTCTCCTGGAAATTGTGGCCTTGGCACACTTTGTGCTGTGGAGCTGAGAAGGCCGGGTTGCTGATGCTCCTGGATATGAAGAGTTAAATCATGGTTGGCATCCAATTCTACTGTGATTTGTCAGCCTGGACACATGTAATCTATGGAGAAAAACAGGCAGGGTAATTTCCTGATTTAAATGCATTTCAGAGACCACCACAGGAAGGAACTTCGGATGTGTCCAAAGGGTAACCAGGCCATGGAAAAATACCAGGCAGGGGAAGGGGCCAGGGGAATCAGGACTTGAATTTTCTGCTTTGTCACTACAGAGATGATAGCCGCCATTGCATTTTCCACTTATGAGTCTAGTTTAAGGCATTTAGGACACCTTAGATGTCTGACTGTTGAAGAATTGGCTCTTCCTAAGGGGAAAATTCCCTGAGAGCTTGAGCCCTTTCCACTGGCATTTCATTTTATTTACCAAATTGCTTATTGTACCTGAGTCCTGAGTATAAATCAGAAAAGCTCTTTGCTCCTGCCTGGCTTGTCCATAGACAAGACACGGTATTTAGGCAAAGCTTTGAGTCACGTCTTCCTTCCCACAGCAGTGCCAGGGACTAGTCTACCCTGTTCCTCCTCTCCATGGTATACCACAGAGAGAGAGGTCAGTGGCTTTCTGCTGCTCCTCACTTACTGCCTCCTGTGGCCATGGTCTTTCAAGTCATTGCTGCTAAGGCAATTTTCAGTCCCTGCAGGGTCCCTCTGCTACATCTCCTCTTGTATCCCCTTCAGGAGAGAATGTCCCTGCTTGGGGAAGATGAGCTGAGAATGGAACTTATGCTTTTTTCTGAACTAGATCACTTCCCGAATCAGTACATGAGGTTGGAGAAGCATCCTGGGAACGCCAGGAGCAGATGTGCTGCTGTGGCCTGTGCTTCAGGAAAGGAGCTGATGTGCTGGGGATGTCCATGCTGTGCTTGGCTCCCATCCAGAGCGTATCTGAAAACATCTGTCTTCCTCAGCCTCTCCGTGACTCTCCATGGTGTTGCTTGCTTACATGGGGATTGCATTCCTGGGGGAGCTGTGCCATTTGCAAAAGGACCTTGGTTGGTGTCCCTTACTGGGGCTGAATGCTAGACAGGCAGTTGACACTTGCTGACCACTGCAGGCTATAAAGACAAGACATTGCATTGGTTCAAAGAAGTACCATGGCTGCAAGCTCTTGGTACTGGTTCCACATCCTGTGACATATCATTAAACTTGACCTCTTCTTGTGCCCTTCTTTGAATGCGCTATGTGCCTCAGTTGGAGCTGGGATGCTGGGAGAGATGGAGTCCTGAGCAAGGCAGCCCCTTTCTGCAACCCAGAGCAGCTGCTCCTCTGCTGAGTATTTCTTATTTTGTTGTAGCTCTCAACAGTGAGCCATTCTCTCTCTTTTTCACATTAGCTTCCAAGGGTACCATACAGAAAAGGATCCTGTGGGATGCTGGTGGTTGTGCAGTGAAGCAAGGCCTCATGGTGCCTGCTCTCAGTGGCTTTACTTGTCAGCATATGTCCTTGTTACCCCTGCAGTGATGCTGGTACAAACTTGGTGATGAGGCAGGTGTAGGATATAAATGACAGTTCAGGGGAAGAAGATGTTCCTGAAAAATGTGAGGGAGTCTGAATCTAGAGAAGAGAAATGAAGCTGAACCAGCTCAGAGACCAGAGGGCTGAACCCAGGACAGGGGCTAACAATGTGCTGGGCACTTGGGTGATGTTTCTGTACAAGAAAACCTGTCAAAGCACAGAGTAGTGAGACATAAAGGCATGTCCCACTTATTTTCATGCCAGGGACCAGAACTTCCCGAGCAGCAAAGCTCCTCAGTCATTACAAGCAGTTGATTAGAAAGGCTTTTTGCAAGTGTTCTTGGCACCAGCACAGGCTGGACTGTGGAGATGGCATCTGCAGAAAATACCAGCTCTAAGAAAAAGTGCTAATTGACCACTACTGTGTGAATTTATCATCCTGCTTGAGATGCAGGAGTTAATAGAATGAAAGCATCATAGATGGTATGGAGGTTATTATTGCAGGCTATCATCAACCTTAATTCAAAAATCTCATTCCAAGGATGCCTGAGTGAACATTTCAATTACATTAAAAGCTGAGTAAGCCTGGCTTTTTTTGTAAGTTCTCTCTGTATTTTCCTGTCCCTCATGATGTAATTGCATAGTTATAGCATCATAATTAGTTGCTTTATTTAGGTTCAGAAATGTGTGTGAAATTTAGCACCATGGTAAAGGATTCAATTTGCTGGCCTGGGCTTGGATTTTATTTAAAGAGACTGTGAAAGTCATGTGAGAATTCCTTCAACACAAAAGGTATCTCAGCCTTGGGTAACTCTTACTTCCCAGTATTTGCTGTGCTGGGGTCCCTGGCTCTCCCAGACTGCGACTGTGAATTAGGGAGTGGTCTCATACAGAGGAAGAGGAGGAATAGGGAGTGTTGTACGCAGAATGCTGCAGGTCCCTTGTTCCTATTCCAGCAGCAGAAATCATGAGAAGCAGCACTTCTTGGGGTGAGACCTGCAGGTGTATCCACATCTGCAGGGTCTGAGTCTTGTGGCAGCAGCACAGGAGCCTCCTGAGCATGCTGCTGCAGGTCTTTGCTGGAAGGGCCTGGAGCTCCTCTGGCAGTGCAGTACTGAGCTTGGGCATGCAAGCATTTGTCCTGCATGCAAAATAGATCTGCATTAGCAAAGTGTGGAAAGGGTTTTTACAGGCTCTTCCACCAGGTCCGTATTCATGAGTGTGCTTTTCATGTTAGCACCATGCTGCAGTCTTCCTCTTTCTTCCCAAGTCAATTCCTTCTTTCATATGGAAATCCACTCCTCCCTCCAAATATATTTTCACCCATGCCAGGTTCCTGGGGCTGCAGTGAGGTTTTCTCAGAGGTCTGAAGGAAGCAAAAGTCCTCTGGTAACCTGGGGAGTCTGAGCTGGCTGCCTGAATGGTGGGAACTCTCTGTGCAGATCCACATCAAAGTGCTTGGCTGCCTTTTCTACTTTCTATGTGGCTCTGCATGGAGGTAAAACCTATGGAAGACCCAACAGTAGATTCCCGTGCCTGTCAGATCTGAAAGTTGTGTTCCATCACATGCTAGCCATCCCTCCCTCCCACAGCGCAGTGCTGGGGACCTGGCTGCTGGGGTGCTTCCCAGGCTGAACTTCATAGGGAGCAGTGTGTTTACAGGAAGCACTGGTCACAGCTGATAGTAGTAGCATCTCCTTGCGAAACCTAGGAAGGTCAGAAGGGGTCTTTAACGATGTCATTTTAGACTGGGAGCAGGCTGGCTGCAGGAGTGGCAGAAGTGCTGTGCACTGGATGGGATACTATGGTGGGAAGATGGCTTGGGCTGAGGAGGATGCTGAAAAGGATGTGTGCAGGTGTCTAATCACTTGGCTGGATGTGATGTTTCTTGTGTCAAAATAAAGCATTAATTTACTTTGCTTTGGCTTTACAATGCCCCTGTGCTTCAGGAGATGCGTATCCCAGCAATGTTAAATAGCAAACTGCAGGCAAATGCTGTAGGAATAAGTATCCCTAAAGGTAAAGAGAGGAGTCTGAAAGCAAGCCCTGCTCCAGGGCAGGCAGTCCTGGGAAGGGATGTGGTATTTGTGCTCTGTGAGTACAGTTGGAAACGCTATGCTGGTGGCACTTGCTGAGTTAACAGAGTCTGGGGAGAGAAATGACTGTGGGTGCAGGGCTAAAGCTCAGCTGATGAGCACCCTGCACCCAGGGACCTCTCTAGGGCAGATGCATGGCCTGAACTGAAGAACTTGATTTGTTCCCACACAGAAAATAAACACGTAGGAACACAAGACCTGGGAGGGAGGCAGGCAGCAAGGCTTTTCTCATGGTACCTCACAGGAAAGAAGAACAGATACCTGCAATAACTTGCATTATTAAGCTTAAGGGCAGCTTCAGCATCTTGGAAGCAAGTGAAGTAATTTGCGGTATCCCATTACTTCAAATATGATTCTCTGCAACCAGAAGGAATGAGTCATTGGTGACACTGAGAAAACACTTGAGGAAAATCTGTGTGGATTGATCTGCTGTTGTGGACAATATATATTTTGCTGTCTCTTAGCAAGAGGACATGTTTGTGACAGACTCCAATTTAGTGTGTATTAAAGATCCCACTGAAACCTCCAGATTTATTTATGAAAACACTCCTGGGGCACCAACTGTGCTCTGTGCAATTTCATTCAGGCTTTTCAGTGGGTAGAACTTGAATTAAGTGTGTAACTGCCACAAAAAAAAACATTCGTTTTATTGCTCTCCTGATGAGAGGGAGCAGAAGCCATGGCTGGGGTTTAGGGAGCTGCATATCAAATCCACTAGTGTCTAGACAGAAAATAAATACAGTGCTAGGAGAGACCTGGCAGCCCAGCCCTTTGCTGTGTGGATGTGGTCTGGGGAGATGGTGAGGACAGGGATGGGAGAAACACAGCTGAGGATGTAGGGGCATCTGCTGGGGCAGAGAGCAACCATGCAGGGAAGGCTTTGTGCTGGGGACTTCCCTCTGACCTGGCTACAACACTGAAGGCTTAGAGCAGTTTAAACATTTACCTACCTTAAGCTTTTAAGATCTCTTTGATGGCCCCAAGTATTCATCTGCATGAAAAGCTTAGGGTGTCCTAAGCAGCCTTATGTCCTTTGGGAGGCTCAGGGCTTGGAGCTGCTGCTCAGTGCCATGGAGTATTTAATGGGATTTGTGCTCGGTGGCTTTGCTCTGCTGCTGCCCTGCCCAGCCAGGATGGGAGGCTGAAGCATATTCCCCCAGGACACCCCTGGCACAGCCACCAGATGATGGATGGAGAGCAAGGGGGGGGATGCTGCTGCTTGTCAGCTTACCTTTCGGTTAAGTTCCCCAGGGAGAGTTGGGTACCACCAGGAGCAAGGGTCAAGGATGCTCCTGAAGGCTTGTATTGGTTTGATGCAGACAATCCAGGGGCAGTGCAGCAGGGACCCAGCCCAGAGATTGCATAGCCCCCAGTGTCCATGACTCTGTCTTTGCTGGCCACAGCTTTGGCAGTGCCCCTCTGATGCTGCCAGGGAAATGATTAAGTAGCTGATAGGAAACAGCCAAAGCCAGGCTGAGCTCACTTCTCAAAAAGCCTCATGAGCAGTGAGGTCGGTGTGCATTTATCTCTTGAGCTGTGTGCCTGGAAGTGAGCAGGTCTCTGCCACGAGTTTCACAGAAACCACAGTGTTTCATGGCAAGTGTTTAATAAATTGCCCCCTTTCACCTACCAGTCCCAACTGCAGCTTTCTCCAGCCCAGCTGATGGTTCCCATCATCATGTGTGTGTGGCATGGCCACGTGCTGGTAGGATGGAGAAACCTGCTGTCCCTCTAGCCCTTTGCTCATCAGAGGTGTAAAGCTGGATGGTGGGCAGCACGTGCTGTGTTTAGCACTTCCAGTTACTGCCTTCCCTCAGTCACCGCCAGCAGCACTGTGGGGATGGGTAAATGAGCAGCAGAGCTGTCCGCACAGCCCAGCATTTACTCTTCTGGATGCCTTTGGAAAGAGCTGCCAGCTCCCTCCTTGCAGGCAGGGGCTGTGGTTCAGGACAGCCATCTCCAAGGTGTGTTCACAGGGACTAAGCCTTGCTAGTACAAGCCTGTGGAGCATGGCTTTGCTGCCACAGACATTGCCAGGCTGTTCTCTCCCAGTAATACCAGCTGACTGCCCCAGCATTGCTCCCCATCATCTCCAGTAAGCCACATCCCTGCTGTCATCTCTTCCAGCAGAAATAGGGTTGCTGTTGTCCTGGTTTCCGAAGCAAACAAGGGTTATGCAACCATGGGTGCGTGCCTGATCATCTCTTCTTCCAGGGACGTCTACTGGTATGTTTCATTTTGGGGGCCCCAGAGGCAAGCACTCACCCATCATGCACATGGACTGGCTGGGGCACCAGCAGCCTCCCCTCCCATCTTGCAGTTTTGGGGCAAGAGGCAGCTGAGGGCAATGTAAGATGGGGCTTTTGTGGACATTGCAGAAGTGGAGGGTCCATGGAGAAGAGGCGTGGTGGTTGTGGGGCATTAGGTGTTATGTCATGGAACACACTTTGGGGCACAACAAGCAAAACCATCCTCGGTTCTGCATGGAGACACTGGTGGTTAGCTGATCCCCTGCTTCATGAGGCTGTAGCAATCCATGGACCCTGGGGATCTGAGCAGCAAAATAAGAGAAGCAGGGTGCAGCCTGCACATCCCAGAGGCAGTACTCGCACAGCCTACAGAACCAGGGGTGCTTGCAGCAGAGCTTCAAGCATCGTGGGGATGACAAGCACAGCAGAAATGTCACAGCCCACTTAGGCAATTTACGGCTGAGAAGAGGCAAGGCTTTGCTCCCAGGATATGCTCTCAGTCCATGGCTTCTTTTCTCATGGTAAGAGGTATGTTTTTTCTCAGACTTAAAAAAATCCTATGGCCCATGTGATGGTTTTCTGGAGCTTGAAGTGCAGTAACAAGAGAATGCAGGCAGGACTGGGAAAAGCAGGATCATCACCTCCTCTTACCCTTCTGCTCCACCTAGGACATGGAGGGTGCCACTGGGAAGAGAGCAGGTCTGAGCTTTCTCTTTCCCATCTGCACATGCGTTGCACAAAGTAAGGAGACCTATGGCATGGTGCATCAACCGGGCCCTCTTCCCTTCCCTGCCACAGCCAGCACAGGTTGCCTTGCCAACTTGATGCTGGTGGGTCCAAGCACCTGAAGCCCCTGTTGCCCCTGTGCCTGCTGAGTGCACCCAAATGCAATGAGCTACCCACTCCTGCCTCCACTGCTGCTTTGTTCCCAGGGCTGAGTGGTCTTCCAGACCATGTTGACCTACAGAGATTGCCTTGGCTTTAATGGCACATGTCTGCTGATCAGTACTAATTAAACAACCTGAGGGAAAAAGTCCTCCCTGTAATTAGTAGTAGCCACCTCTGTCGTGTGCTCTTGCTACTCTGCATAGAAGGGAATTGTGGCTAAAGCCAGCTCTTGAGCAACAGGGAGTCCTTGGCTGCGCTGGAGCAGGCTGTCTTGGAAATCCCACTCAGGAGGGTGAAGGCTCCAGTGTATTAATAGATGTAGATCTTTAGCCTTTAGGCTGGATGCTATTAGCACTTCTTTTTAGCAGTAAGGCTAAACCTAATTTTATACTGAGTACCTTGGACAAAAGTAGAAAGGCCCCAAAACAGTTTTGGATGACAGCAACATGCCAGCTGCCATCAGGGCTATTTGGGTGCCCCTATGTTGGATTCCCATGTCCCTTCCCAAGGCCAGCACCTTGCCTTCTGCCCTCCCTGCACCAGGGCATCTTCTGGGAGGAAACCCAACCTGGCAGCCCATGTACAGGGGGTGCCTGCTCTTCCTCTCCTCCCAGCAGAGGTCCTGCCTCAGCTCACAGCTTTTTTCAGCACCAGCACGTGCTGTTCAGCACAAGCACTGGGGATCTGCTGCCTTGCCAGCACTCCCACAGATCCCAAAGGCACAACCTTTTGCCGTGTTAGCAGCTGCAGGTATGAAGCCAGTCTTGCCTGCCCAGGTTACCTGCCTGCTTGGCAGGATAAGATGGCTTCTGGCAAAAGCACAGAAGAGGAATCACATCCCTGTGCTGGAAGTCAAAAACATTAATTAAACCTGTGGTATCGTGGTTTGCTATCTCAGGGGAGAGGCAGAGGGTGAGAAAAAGCTTGAGGGAAGGAACCACAGGGGATCACTTGCTGGGACCCTTTCTAACCTTTAAAAATGGGCTGATTATTTCTGGGTTGTTGGAATCTTCCTATAGGGGAGGGCTTTGGAGCAGGTCAATCTCATGCAGGGTGTGCGGCCCCCTTAGGTTGGGCAGGGGCACATGGCCTGGTGCCCCAGGACCCCTTCTAGCTAAATACTTGATGTTGCCCACTTGGGACCCTTGCTGGTGATGACCTGGCTGGTACTCCTGTGGTGGGCTCTGAACAGCAGAGACAAACAGATCCCAGTGAAATCACTGCTTTTATCTGGAGGTAGAAACTGGCCCAGGAGCACTCCCACTGAGCTCTCTGCTCCTGGTTATAGTGGGATAGTGCAAACCCATTTTGGCTGTCTTATCAGGCAAAGCTGCAATTACTCCAGGAATATTCATCCGGCTAAACTACCTTATTATGAGTCATTTGCACCTAGTGACTTTATCTAAGCACAATTGCTTCAGCTGGATTAAGCTGTGCCATGGGCTTTCCTCTTAGACTGCAAATATTCAGTCTTCAAATGGCACATGAGGTCTGTGGCTTGTGAGCCTCCAGCAGCCTCTCCTTCATGGATCCTGTCCATGTCACTGCTCACAAAGAGGGTAGAACCCTTCCTATCTGCCCATGCCCAGGACTGCACCCTGCTTTACCAGCACCAGCTAACACCCCTGGCCTTGCAGGCTGTCCCCATGGTGGCAGTCCCTCTGGGGAGGGGATGCTGTCCCAAAGCCCCAGCATGTTCTTGGGGCACCCAGAGGGGAGCTGGGCACTCCCACACGGGGGAGTGATGGCCGTCGTCCCCATCTCTTTCCCTGGGGACAGGCGGTGGCCTGGTGCTTGTGCCAGCTTGATGTGTATTGTGCCCTCTTGTGCCAGCTCCTTTATGGGTGGTGCTGCTCCTGCTGTCCCTCCTTCCCGCTGCCATGCTGCATGCACAGGCAGTGGAGCAACAGCCCCCAGCGCTTCCCCTCCTGGAGACCTGTTTTCCAGTACTCCTGCTTATTCATCTGGTGTGGGATACAGTGAGCTGCTCAGCTGGCTTTGTTCTTCTAATGGCAATAAAGATGCAGGAGCAGGGTGAGGAGACAGGACGTAGCATGAGGCTGTGGGGCAGGATTAGGTGTTGGGCAATGGGCTGGGCGGCTGCTGGGCACAGGGTTGTACAGCGCTCAGGTGATGCCAGTAGCTGCTGAGCTGGATGGGCAGCATGCAGTGTGCTGGCAACTGCTGCAGAAGGTGCTGCAGTGGTAGGAATCTGTTCTGGTGGCACCAGGTAGCCAGATGGGTGAAGGGGAAGGCGGGTTATCTGCAGAGCCACTGTGGAGAAGAGCTCCAGCCCTGTGCCTGCATGAGCACGATCAGCACAGGAACAGCAAAAGTGCGGTGGCATTTGTAGACAGCAGCTCCTGCCAGCCAGTCCTTTCATCCTAGCTTGTCTGACATGAAATGGTGTGAAAAATCCTCTCTGATTGCTTCGATTGCTTCCCAGGGAAACCTCCATTTGCATTATAATGAAGTGATATTTTGCTGTATAAATAAACCTAAAAGTTAACATAGAAAGGACTTATCAACCCTAAAGGTATTTGCATGCTCCCCAGAAGGAGGGAAAGAGCCACACAGAGGTTAAGGAACAAACTTTGAGTACTGGTGAGGACAGTGAGGATTTATAGCAAGACGCTCTCCTGGTGCTTTATAAGAGAAGTTGTTACCAGGGCTGTCACAGAGCAGCAAGATGGGGATTGCTGCTGAAGTAAATGGCTTAAACACTGGCCTGAGCCACCCCTTCTAGTAGTAATGGTCCTCTGGCTCGGTCTTCTCTTGTGTGCACCCAAGGGTGGGATGAGGCAGTGAGAAACATGAACACTGCCCTCCCAGAATATGCCATTTATTTTCTCTTGGTGCAATCCCTGTTTCCCACTAAAAACGCAGCTTGCTTTAGCGAGGAAGCACATGCAAAGCACTGACCACACTGGTGCTGGGTTTTGGTGGGTTCTTTGCCACAGGTTAAGGTGTGTTTCAGATGCTCTGTGTAGGCAGGTACTGGTGTTTCTGCTTTTATTACCTGAGCTCTTTGCTTTCCCCCAGCACTAAGGAGAGCAGAGGAGGCAGAGGGGAGAATCAGGCCAAGCTGTGCTTTGCAGGGTGCGGGTGGTTTGGTGAGCCCCCCTTGTCTTGCAGATGTTTGTGCTCACCCCTCCAGTGTCCCTAGTGCAGATCAGGTAGATGCTCGCTGGATGCAACAGTCATGCCAACCTACTTTGCACCCTTTTCAGGACTTGCCTGACTGCCCACTGACACCAGCGGCTGTGTATGGTCAGGTTAAGACATAGTGGTACATCAAAAACCACACATACCTGAGTGGTTGGTGCTTGCCTGTGCTCAGCCACATCTGCAAGTGATTTCTGAGCCTCTCTGCAAGGAAAGCAGAGTGCTGGGCGTCATCTGTCACAGGTACACAGCTCTTGGCTCTGGCTGGTGTCTGAAAAATCGCTTCCCTGACCTACTTACTCTGCATCCACGTCTTGCCAGAGACCAGCTCCTGCTGCTGCGGTGTTTAATCCATACAAAAAGTAGAATCCAGGTTTTGTTAAAACACTTGGCAGGACCATGGTATCATAAAGCAATCTGCAAGCCAATTGGCAAAGTATGGCAGCACACCAGCTGCAAAACTGGGCGCAGTGACAGCTTACAGGGAGAACACATAAGCACAGCTGCCCTGGCACAGCCGCAGGTCCAACCCGCCTGGCTCCTGGCTGCTGGAGAGGGGTCAATGCTCTTTCCCTTCATGCTCTCAGAGTTTTGCAGGCAAGCAGAAGTGGAAAATGTCGCTGTGCGGCGCAGGGTGCAGTGGGGAGTGAGTGTCTCTTCTCCTGGGCAGCAGCTGATGCTGCTCCTGGCTGGCTTTGGCCTCTCTGGCTCAGCAGGAGGTGGGAGAACTGGAGAGCATCCTGAGGAGACCTGGCTTGCTGATCAGGGCTGGAGGCGCTGCTGAGGAGCTGGGTTGCTCCAGGAAAGGGCAGGCTGGGGGGGATGCAGGCAGGTGGCAGAGGATGGAGCCAGCTGTCCCTGGCAGTTGGGCAGCAACGGATGTCAGCCTCAGGCTGGAGCTTGGGGTGTCCAGCTGGGATCCATAAGGACAGTGGCTGTGACACCCCTCTTCTACCTTGGGGACTGCTGCTGCCTTGCTCCCTGTTGAGCTGTGTCTGGGTGACCCACATCCCTGCAGCAGTCCCCCCATCCCTGGGAGAGGCTGGGTTGTCATGTCACCATTGTAACTGCATGTAACGCTGGTTGGCACCGTTACACAACCCTGCACAGCCTGCTGCCTGCACACTACAATAGAAACTATTTTTATTCCCTTTCTGGTTGACACAGGCAGCACAAATGTCCTTGGGGCAGAGGCTCTTATGTAGGATATTTCAGCTACTTGTTCTTGTGCCCTGCCTGTGCCTGTCCCTGCCAGCCCAGCACACTGGGACCAGCAAAGAGAGGACATGGGGTCAGTGTCCTGCAGGGAGCAAAGCCCAAGGCTTGGGCACTGCTCAGAGCCTGCCCTGCCTGCTCAGTCTGCAAACACCAGCCCGAAGAGGCATGTATTTTGAGGAGATGGTGCTTTTGACCTCACCCCAACCCTGTGATGGCATCACTTCCCAGAGCAGCAGTGGGCAGGAGAGCACCCAGATGCTGTACCTGCCTGGACATAAGCCCCTCTGATCCAGACCTACAGGTGGGCTTCCCACCTTGACCTCAACCAAGGGGTTGCCTGGTGTTGGGGCTGCCCCCAGTGTCCTGCTCTGGGGCGGTGAGACAGGCCCATTGTGAGGTCCTGCTCTGCTGCCCTGGGGGGTAAAGCCCCTGGCCCCTTCAGTACCCTCTCACTGCCTGATGTTCCCAGGAAACTGCTGCCAGGGGTGGGTCTGGCCACTGGTGACAATCGGTTACTCAGAGCAGAAATTCCTCATGGCCATGATATGGATGGAGCAATTTTCTGCACAATTACTCCAGCTTATTCAGGGTTATAAACCAGTATTAAAGAACAAGAGGAGGCACAGGAGTGATGTATCTTCCTTCTGAACTTGTTTCTTGCCATATAATACAGCCTGAATGTGTCCTAATGGGGCTGGAAGAAGTGAGGACCTGCAGCATATGGATTAGCTCAAACTAGAAATGCAATTCCTGTACTTCCTATGTTAGAGATAAATGTACTGTGGTTTCAGACTGCTGGGGCTTAACAAAATTCTTTGTGTGCTTCATGCAAGTACCAGATGAGGGGAAAGCAAAAGGTGCTGCAGAACAAAGATCTCTGCTAAGGAGGAGGAGAGAGAAAAAGAACCTCTTCTAGCAGATGGCAGTGATGCCATGCAGCAAGGGGAAGAAGGAGATGAAGGTGAAGCATGATTTGGGCTGGCAGTGCATGCCCAGGGTGAGCAGGGAGGCAGCATGGCCCCTAGCACCATCAATGTGGTGCTCTCCTGTCCCAAAACCTTCTCCCAGCAATAGAGATTCCTGCCAAGGTTGAGCTGACAGGGCTGTGATTCCAGCTGGCTGACACGACATCAAAATGCTTCTCCCCATTGCCTGCCACGTTTGCAGTGTGATCCTGCACCACCATGTGTTCTGGGGCACTTTGCATCCCTTGGCATACTGACAGGGGTGTGTGTCACCTCGGCTGTGCAGCTTCCAAAACCTTGAGATTGTCCTGCTCCCCCCAGAGCCTCCCGGCTCCCTGTGTCTGGGGAGGATGAGAAGGGCTGCTGAAGTCAGACACCAGTGGCTTGGTGTCTTGTGGCTGCAGGAGCACAAGGCAAGCTCTTGGAGACACAGTGCCAGCCTCCTTCCTGGCTTTCTCCCACTACAGCTGCTTCACTCTGATTCCTGGAATTTCTTACCTGCCTTTTTCTTCTTGAGCTTGGATCTGCCCTGCAGCAGCTTGGACATTCCCCTCCCTGGGGCAGTGGCTCCTTGTGCCTTGCCCTTTCTGGGGGCCTGTTGCAGACTCTCATGGCATGGAGCCTTGCTGTGCTCAGCAGCAGCTACTCCTCTTTGCCCTTTGATGTGTGGCACTCCACTGCTTGGGATGGCTGATGGGGATGAGCCCTGGCCAGAGATCAAAGTCTCCCCACAAAGCTTTGCTGCTGCAGCCTGGCTCAATCCTTGGGTTTTCCAGGTGGGAAACCCCTCGGTGTTGCTCTGGGTGGTGGCATGAAGCACAGCTTGGAGAGTGCTGGGAGCTGTTTGCATGGCACTGGGTTAGGAGCCAGCGTGGCACAGCACAGTTATTGATAACTAACTGGGCATGGAACAGAAAAGGATTACACAAAAAAACTCCGAGTCTGTGCAGCCGAAACCAGCTGCTGGAAAAAGTCCAAATATGTCAGTGTGCTACATCGGCGCCTACCAGGCCAGGAACAGTGAACTGGCACTTGGTAGTGTGCATGCTGCTGGCTGAGGCTCGCTGCTCTGTGCAGATCTGGCTGTGCTGCCTGCTGGCACAGGGGCAGCGGTGCTGTGCAGCTCATGGCCTTCTCAGTGAAGGCCAAGTTCAACAGCAACCCCGCTAAATCATTCCACTTCCAATGCTGTGTTCAGGGCTGGTTGACAGTAAGCTACCCTAGGAACCCTATCCTCCCATGTTCTGGGGAAAAATGACCCCTTCACCTGCTCTCGTTGCTGGTGCTGGGCTGATGGAGGCTGATGCAGCAGTGGGGATGCTGGCCCTGGTTTGAGCAGCAAGTACCAAGGGCAAGCAACTCCCTGCACTCTCCATGGAGAGGGCTGCATTGCCTTAAAAATTGCCTTCAAAGCCAGGAGCTCCCTGGGTCCAAGCATCCCCAAAGCTGGCAGAGGGAGCAGCATGTGGTGGCTCCGTGACAGTGGCAGGGCTGGTGGGACACATGGATTTACCCACATCCCACTCAGTATCTCTTGCTTTTCCAATGGGAGAAATCACCTGCCTAATTAAACAGCATTGCCAGAAATGCCTAAGCACAGTGCAAACTCCAATGACACTTATAAGAGGAAGCATGCTGTCTTCTGGTTCTGCCTGCTAGTATTTAGAAGGCTGACAGCTGTGTCCTGAGCCCAGTCAGTACAAGGTATAATTAGAAAAGCTGCTTGAATAGTGTTGTTATGAAAGTGATGTTAAAATAATGGTGTGGATGGGAAAGCTGGGGCCGTATGCTTCTGGGGTGTGCGCGTTACGCTAGGCACTGTGCCCAGTACATTGCAGTGATGCATTTAAGCCAGGCTCTGCTGCGGGAAATTAGCATCTTTGTGCTGTACACAAGGTACACTCTGTTCTTCGGATGCAAGTTGAGAGTCACATTTAAAACCATCCAATAGAACATTTTCCAATTTTTATTTATCAACAAGCGTCTATGTGTACTTTGGGAGAATGAAATATTTATCTATACCCACATGCGTGCAGAATATGAGAGTGCCAATGTATTATTTATTGCTGCTTCCCTCCCATAGCTTATAAATAACTCATGAAGCCCAGTTGCCCAGCACAGCCCATGGCCAGCTACCTAAAGCAGCTCTGGCTGCCGCTGTATGGCAGCTCCAGGCATCTTGCCCCAGGCAGAGAATTCTCTGCCTCCAGGCCCTGCCAAGGAGAGGGGTGGCAATGCAGGGTGTCATTGGCCTACTGTATGATGCCTCCATGCACGTCCCTGCAGGTCCCATTGGCTCTGGCCATGGTGGCTGGTGCAGGTTGTGGTTCCCTGCCTTGCAAACAAGTTAACAGGCCCCAGGAGCCAAAGGGTGGCATTTGGCCCCTCAGCCAAAGGCTGAGGCAGGGAGCCCTGCTGTGGGGCTGGAGCCTAGGTCAGAAGCCAGGCTGCTTGCGTCTGCTCTGTCTCTGGGAGCAATGCAATAGACCCCATATTCTGGGGTCTCCAGGGACCTGTGTGTGCAAATCAGGTCCCCATAGTGCTGATCTGGAACCCTGTATTTGGGTAACACTGTGAATGAACAAGAACTGATAAGGGTCAGGCAGCTTGTGACTTTGCAAATATAACTCTAGTTTCATTCATTTAAAAAGAAACAATAAGAAGTTGCCCTTCTGCTAAGCCTGACTGACACCTCACTCTAGTGCTTTAAGATGGACCCAGATGAACAGATGCCAGGGAGCTTTTTGCTTCCCCTGTAGAGTGACTGCAGGCAAATCAGTGCTGCTGCAGGAGCCTGGGGCCATGAGCTGGGGCAGGTTGTAGGGGCCAGGCTGTTCCTGCTGCACTGCTGGGGGCAGGTCAGGGTCTAAGTGCTGAAAGAGGAAGGGGAGAGGGTCCCCTCTGCAAGACCATGAAGCATCTATGGAGCTCATGTGTCCCACAAGCACTGCCAGCGCAGTGCAGAGCTCAGAACTCTTGGGGACAGCATGAGTCAGAGGAGGAGAGCGATTACACAAGGCTGAAGAAAAACAGAAAGCACAGTATTAATAACTAAGAATTGTACTAAATGACTTGATAAGTGAATTATCCTCTCTACATCACCTGCTGACAGCAGAAGCATCCCTGCCTTCTCTGCAGAGAGTGGATGGATGGATAAGAACGTGGCTTTATTGACTTCAATCTTCCAGTGCTGCTGGTTGCTTGCTCCATGTGGAATACACTTACGAACAGCGCTCACATGGGCTAGGACTCACTTGGTTCATTGATAAATAGTGGCCTCTTGGGAAATGCAGTGCAGCAGCCATTTGGCTTTGCACTGTGATCCTGCAGAGCAGGGGAAAGCATGCATCTAGGCACGAGGAGCTCAGTTGCAGGTTGCAATTCACTGTCCTCTATCCAGGGCCAACAGCCATCCTGCTCTTGGCAGGGGCAACAGCTTCTCCAGCAGCTGCCTGGTGCTGGGTGCCGGAGGACTCAGGGAGTTTGGGGGGCAGCCACCCCACAGCCACAGGGGAGTGGTAGCAGCAAAAGGGGTGTGTGGAGGGCTGGGAATGGGGCTGGAGTGACCTTGGTCTCACTGCTGGAGCATCCCTGGCCCAGCAGAGTCCAGCAGAGCAGGATTCAGTGCCACTGGGAGGGCACCAGCCAGTAGTACTGGGATGCCCCTGCTGAGCACTGGCATTTTCCCAGCCTGAGCTTGGGCACGTCTCCAAAGAGAAATGGAAATGCTATCTTGGCAGCTGTGCATGCTGGACTTGCTCCTGGAGGCACAGCCTTCAGGGAGGCCGATGCACCTGCAACATTTGCAGGACCAGAGATGCTTTCCCTCTGTCCCAGGAGAGGAGCTGCTTGCTTATCTAGGCAACCAAAGCTCAGTGCTCATCAGACATGGGTGCTGCAGGTCCTTGAACCCAGGGGCAGTGTGGCCAGGTGGGATGCAGCTGCTGGGCTGCTGCATAAAGTCAGCAACCTCCATCAGCCCCTTATGAGCATCATTCAGCACTGCATTGTTTCTAGGCCATGGTGGTTACTGGGAAGGCATTAGGGGCTGTGAGGTGCAGCATATCTCACAGCTGGAGGTGCACTTACTGGCCTGGGAGCAGCACACACCAGCTGCTCTTTGGGGGCTCACTTGCTTTTGACTTCACTCACTTCAAAGCCTGGGCTCCTTCTGTGCATTTTAGTGATGTTCACACACATTAGGTTTCTAGGCCAAGCAACAGCTTTCATTCCATGGTGCACTCAGCAGCTCTGCATGAAGGTAGCTTGTGGTTAAGTAAGGTAAGAGGCTGAAAGTGGTTCAATTTTGCAACAACAGCTGAGAACAAAGTACAGATTTTACCATTTAAAACTGGGACAACACAGCTGGAAGGGTTTTGTGGGGTTATATTGTTTTCATTTCCCTTTTAACACCCAGGAGCCTTTTTTGAGTATAATTAAATATACAGTATCCGTGGCCTTTGCCTCACACTGGAACATTCCTATTCACATCCAAAGCCAGGATGGGGCAGCAGCACGTGGGGAAAGAAGGGTGCAGGAGGGGGGGAGAGGGATCTCTGTTAGGGTTTGCTTTCCTGGCCAGGGTTTGTCCTGTTCTCTGCTGCCAGCTCCTCTCAGCACTACTATTTTTTAACTCTTCTTTTTCATCCTGCACCTAGCACATCCAGCTCATGTCTGGGCCTGGGGTAGAGGAGTGACACCAAACCACTCCAAACTGAGCTGGCCTCGTGGCTTTTGTTCTCCTTCTGCTCTGGGCTGCAAAAGCACCTCTTCATCTTGTCAAAAAGTATCTTTACAGATACTTTTAGATACTTTTATGGATACTATAGATACACTGCTGAAAGTCATCATCACCATAATGGTTCTTATGGCAACCCAGAAAACTGAACTCTTAAAAGATCCTCTTGCTTAATGCATGTCTTGTAGGTGGGCCCTTATGCTTATCTTACCCCTGGTAACATGGGCAAGCCCTGGGGCTGAGCCAACTCCTTTCCTAGCTGCCCCCCAAATGGGGAGAGGGTGGCACCTGTGTGGCAAAGCAAGCGCAATCACTGCCATCTCAATCATCCACAGCTATGTTCCTGATACCGTATGGTCCATAACAGTCTTGGAATCATTTTCCTCCTCACAGTCTGAGTTTTAAAGCACCCCACAGCCTCTTCTTCAAAACCTGCTGAGCTGAAGCTGCTGCAGGTCACGTTGTGCAATTTGCTGTTGCAAGACAAAGAAAACAAGTTCTTCTTTTTCACAATTACCAAACCACTTCATCGAGCAATTTCCCTGCCTCTGCGCTTTGGTTTCAGTTAACAGTATTCCTTGGAGAGGGAAAGTCTAACTGCACTTCCGAGTGACTTACTGCTCGATCTGCCATTACAGATGACTGAGAAAAGTTGCTTAAGTGTTGTAAATGCCAGCAGCAGCTTTTCCATGCCTTGCGCTAGATCCAAACTCTGACAAAGACACCTGCAAGAGGGGCCCACACAGCCCTGCCTCGGGCACCAGCCCTCCAGCTTTAGGCTGCTTCTCCCTGGGGTTGAACCCTGCCTATCTGTCTCAGTGTGGCTCATGCTGGGGGCTCTGCCCTTGTGTGTGAAAGCCTGGTGAAACAGCTCCTGCTGAGAGTCCCAACACAGCCCTAGCTGCTTGGCAGGAGCTCAGCACCAGCCCGGAAGAGGGAATGTCACCCCTGGTTTGGGATGGAGAAAAGGAGGGGACACTCCCCATGGCACGCAGCTGTTATGGGAAGCCACAAGCCTTGGAATATGAAGCAACCCCCTGCAGTGGCTACTTGCAGCTTGGGGTACCCCCATCACCCCATGCATGGCACAGCAGGAGGGGCACAGCTCTCAAAACCAGAACAGGACAGTCACTGGTGCCAGCAAAAAAGGTTGGCTCCACTGAACCAGTGGACACCAGTTTCCTCCCCATCATCCCACAGCATGAGCTGGCACTGGTGCTATTCAGGACAGTGGTGCTCCAGGGTGGGCTGCCACCAGCCTGCCACTGACAGCTTTTAGGACCAAGCCACACTGGGATGTGGGGTCTGTGTTTCTGCTGCCACCTTTCCCATGCTTCAGGGCTGCCCCATGGGTGCTTCCCCAGGGATGGGGGGCAGCACAGGGACCAAGGCCCAGGTCCCCATTTCAGCTCTTTGGCCATGCAAGGGCAGCACCCCCATTTTGCAGAGGGCCTCGGCTAGCTGCAGCTCAGTTGGCAACCCCTTAAAGCCCCAGTGGCCCCAGGGAGCCCACTGGGGTGCCCGGGCTCCTGGCTGGCCACAGCTCTGCTCCGAACCCCCAAACTTCCTGCATTTGTTTCACTCAAGCTATTTGGGGGGAAGTAGAGTGTTGTTATGTCTTCAGCTCAGTGTCTATTTAGAGAAGAAGAATGCCATTGTGGGGGAAGACAATGAGAATATGAAATGCCTAAAATTCTCTGTCTCTCACTATTTTGACTAATTTTTTTTTTTTTTTTTTTTCTTCAGTGAATATTTCCTTGAAAAACTACAGTGAGATGTGATGGACCACAGTGTGGGGGTAGAGCTTGAGTTAAGCCCATCAAGATGAGGTCAGACTGGTCCCTGCTTTAGTTCTGCTGCAGGTACCTGAATCCTGCCCACTGCCTGTTCAGGGGCAGATCAGAGGAAGGCCAGGCTACAAAAGAGAAGGGATGGCCGGTGCAGGAGCACATCTCTCCAGGAGACCTAAGGGCAAAAGATAGCAGCCATCCCCTCCTGTCACTTTCCCAGGGCAATGTTTAGCTCCTGGTTTGCTTGGGGAATGCAGATGAGCACCTGTGATGTCTTAATGTCATTGTCCCACCAGGGCTGGCTTTAGGGGACTTTTTTCCCTTGCAGGATGTAACTAATTGGACTTGACATCAGGGAGAGTCATGTTAGGTCCTGAAATAGCTTTCTGCTCAGTGTCACTCACAAAGGTACCGTGGGGAAGCAGAGGTGTAAGTTTCTGAGGAGATGCTTTCACAGGCACCGGAGTGATGGGTGGCCATAGAGGGCACCTGAGCTCAGGTCACGTCTTGAGTCCTGGTATCCCAAACTGGGGAGCAGAACTAACAACCATCTGTGGCCTGGCTGATGAACCCCAAGTCTGGGTTAGCCCAGAGGTGCAGCAAGGATTTGCAGACCTTCTACTGCTGTGCAGTAGCTCCTGGCAATACCCCATCTGCAGCGGCCCTTGCTCTTCCTCCTTGCTCACTGGCTGCAGCCTGGAGGGTCTGGTTTCCTTGGTGTTTCTCCCTTCAGTAAGAGCAGCGAAAGCCAGGCAGAGGCAGCTGGATTCAGTTCACTTCAAAGCAGCACTAACTGAGAGGTCTCTGTGGGGCAGGGCTGGGAGTCCAAAAGGGAAGAAGGCAGATCTTTGGTGGCCTTTCCTAGCAATGGCTGTGTACCTCCTGGCTGCCAGCTCCAGCAGATCTTGGTGGACCTTAGGATCTCCTGCACTGCTGTATCACACTGTATGCTCTGCTAGGAATCTGCTGAGACCTCACTCCAGCCAGCACTGAAGCCAGAGGCTTTTTGCAGCAGTCATATGGGGATAACTGCTGTGCTGGTGCAGGGACTCCCCTCCTTGCTGTGCTGAGCCTTTGCATTACAAGACAAGCCTGGACATTGCTTAAGAAAGTAAAATTAGATCAGAGCATCACTGAAGATAAGCAGCTCAGATCTCATCCCACAACTTGCTGGAGGAGTGTGGAAGGCCGGAGGCAGAATGGGACAGTGTCACCAGCAGGGACAGTGGCAGACTGCCCCTGGGGCAGTTTGAGCGCACAGACCTGCCCCAGCCCTGCACTGATCAGAGCTGAATGTGCAGAGGTATTGCAGATGCAGGACATGGACATGGGGAGGTGTTGCTGCTGCTGAGCAGGGCAGAGTAGGGGCAGGGACCTGTATGTTCCTTCACCGGGGATCCCTCCAGGGAGGTCAGGCTACTTCCCAACTGAACACAGATAGTGGGATGGAGAAAGGCCTCCCATAGCTCTGGCCGCTCCTCTGGGTTCTGTGCATGATGGGGAGATGCAGCACATACCTACCCTCTGCAGCTGCATCTTCCAGTGGCTCATTTGCCTCCTGGCCACAGTGCCTGTTGTTGCTGAGGTCCTGGCAAGCTGCCCTTGGTTTGGGCTTGCCTAGGACCCCAGAGAAGGTGGTGGGCAGGGCATGGACCGCAGAACCCGCCCCTCCTGCTGGGAAGCCTCCATTTCCTCCTGTGTAGGCAAACGTAGAAGCAGGCTGCAGGGCAACACAGTCCTGTTCATGTTCCTAAGTCAGCATCACTAATGCTCAGCTTTAATTAGCTACTGCCAATGAATGTTCCTGCCAGTAGCTGCCTTGGGCTGGCTCCCTGCTTGCACCAGTCTCATCTCCTTGGCCATGGTGGATATGGATGGAGCTGCCCCTATAGTCAGCAACCACAGTGTGCATGGGCAGAGAAAGCTCAGGTCTCCCTGCCCAGAAACAAGCATTTCCAGACTGTTCTGTGCTTCAAGGGAAAGAGAAAATGTTGCACCAAAGTGGGCTGCTCTCAGATGGTCTCATTGCTCACCCTGGAGCTGAAGCTAAAATCCCTGTGCCAGGCAGAGGGGCATGAAGTTTCCCAGTGCCCAGAACTAGGGAAATACCACAACCCTACCTGTCATCCCTACCCTTTGCTGTCCCCATGGACCTGTTTTAAGCAGCAGAATGAGAAGTCATAGGTGGGGAGAGCAGGCAGAGGCATTCACTTTTGGCTCTATTGTTTCATAATTATTATCAGAGAGACTGAAAATGTAATTATGATAATGAAGCTAAATCATAATCTTCCTACAGGAGCTACCAAATTATTTATATCACCTTTTCATCCTAATTCCCTTAACTGTTCCCTGCCCAGAGCAGGAGGAGCCCCCTCACAGCTTTGGGCTGCCCACACTGTGTGCCAGCACAAGCAATTCTTGCTGGCACTTGCTGAAACAGCAGTGACTGGCAGCCCTTACTCAGCATGAAATTGGGGTAGGAAAAGGGCTGCGACAGACAGCATTCCTGAGGGCTGGAGCAGTCCGGGGACCACAGCAGGAGGGAGAGCCAGAGGGGAGCACGCAGGAAAAGGCTGGAAAAGGCAGCGCCCAGCTGTGGGCAGGGCTGGCTGGAAAGGGCAGAGTGATGCTGGGCAGATGCGCAGCAGGAGGCAACTGCCGGGGTTGGATTTGGGCACCACATCCCCTGTCCCTTGGGGCTGAGGGTGTACCTGCCACCATGATTTCTGGAGCTGGCATGAGCAAGGAGCTGAATGTAGCAGGGATTGAGGGCCATGGCATGCCCAGGCCAGCCTGCAGCAGAGCTCTGCTCTGCTCAGCTCACAGACCCAGCAGCAATGGCCTCATGCTGTTGCTCTGTCAGCTCCCCCCAGGAATGCTGTCAGCTCTAATTAATGTCACAGCCTAACTTGCTCATGCATCTGAGCAGGCTGTGTGCAACTTCACAGTGCCACGGGAAGAGCGATGAGTCCCACCCCAAAGCATCCACTTGTGTCTCCTGGGGTCTTCAGAGTACCCACACCAAAGAGCAGGTATTTACAGATCTGGACATGATGAGCATGTCACCCCTCTGTGTGGGATGGTGACAGGTTCAGCTGCAAGAGGCAGGCTGCCCAGCTGCGCCTCATTTTGCAGCAGGAGAGCATGGGAGAAGCTCGATAAGAACAGCCCTTTGTGGGGGCAAATTTGCCAAGGGAGAGCTCATGTCCTTCCCATAGAGCTGAGGACACATTCGGGGTGTGGGGACAGACGATGTGTTCCCGTATGTGCCACCACCATGTCTGGGGCACCTGGGACAGAGATAAATGACACCAGCATGAAAGCCTATATGCCTGCACCAAACAGTCGCTGCCCTTCAGCAGTTCTGTGCTATTCTATCCCAGACCTTGCCCACCTCCTGCTATGGTGCTTGTTTAAAGCCCCCAGATGGGAGCTGGGCTCTGGCTTACCAAGGCTGAGCACACAGGGCACCTCCCAGCTTGGGAAAAAGGGTTTTGCAGCCATTCTGCTGCCTCCACGCTTCAGCAGCAGCATGGAGCGCAGTGACCAAGGCCAAATCCTGGACGGTGCTGGGCAGCAGCAGCCTGAAGCTCAGCACCTTACAGAGCTGCAGTGTTGAGCTGAGGGCAGGATTGGGCCCATGTCCTTCATTATGTAACTGTTTCTCCATGTGTTTTTGTAGCTCTCCCACCGGGCAGAGCTCCCACCGGCAAGGGGAAATGTCATGGTTCTTTGGATGCATAGCTTTGATTTCACACTGGGCCGTAGCAGCAGCCAATTCCACCTACGCCCCCTCTCCCCTCCAGCATGCACCTTGCAGGGCATTAACTAGGACGCAGTCCCCTTTGAGCCGCTAGCCAGCAAGCTGGAGTTGTCACCTTGCCTGAGGTGAGTGATGGAGCTGTGAGAGAAGCAGAACCCAGGAGGCCAGGCCAGGCCGGTTCTCTACGTAGCTCTTTGAGTGCCACAGATGAATCGACCTGGCTTGGCCTCTGGGACCCCATGCTGTCCATGCCCTGCCCTAGCTGCCTGCCTGCCCTCACATTCCTGTCCCTGCACATCATCTCCCTCCAGCTGCTGGGGAAAACAGTCCCCGCTGCTACCAACGGCTGGGGTGAGGAGGGGGAGCCGCCTTCATGGCACGTGAGCTCTGCAGGATCTGGAGCTGCTTCTGGCCCTTGGAAATACAGGGATATTTTCCTCCCAGCTCCAGGAGAAGTGGGAGGTGAAGCACAGCCAGCCAGCACTGTGCATTGCTTGCAGCACTGCAGGTCACCAATGTGATCCTGGTTACCTTCACCCAAGAAAACCAGGGGCTGTGCAGTGCTGTCACCCACACCCCCTGGGGTGGTTTGCAGGTAGGAAGGAGACCTTCCCTGCACCTAATTTGCAGGCTGAAATTTAGGGTGTTTCCCCACTAAGTAATGGGGGATGTGGTATGATGGCCAAGAACTAGGAAATGGAGCAGTTGTGATGTCTTTGGGATGACTAACAGCAGTGGGACAGGTCAGCTGCTCTTCTCCAACACACTGCCAAGGAGGAAATCCTGACGCCTTCCTGCATGAGTCGCAGCGTATGTGCTGAAGGTGACTTGGAACCGCCCTAGGGGCTGGAGCTGTAAGTCAGTTCTGGGTATTATTGCCTGCAGACCTCAAAACCAAGAAGGTTTCACCACTGACCGGGTGACATGTGACCAGACCTCACACCTGGAAGCCCAGCGCAGCCCTCAGCAGTTCCTGCAGCATTGCCCCTGGCCCAGCAAACTGGATGTGCCCCATGCAGTGTATGTCTCCAAACTGAACTGCAAATAATTCTGGGTCTAAATCAGTCCTGCAGTCTGGGCTAAAAGTCACTCCGTGTCCTGGCTCACTCCACTTGATGACCAGCTAATTTTTCTGGTTGTCAAAGATATTTTTTCCTGTTGTGGCTGAGGAAGATATGAGGACAGGAGAAGGGCGTGCTAAGATCAAAACAAGAAGCTGCATGTGGGATCCTGCAAACACTTTCACATTTGTGTGTCCCCCCCCCCCCGCCTCATTATCTGTGTGCAGGAGCAGGTCTGTAGTACACCAGCAAATACACAAAGTGAACAAAGAACAAACAGTATTAGCAACAAATGCTCTTTTCCCCTTAATCTCTTCATATTCTGGAAATCATCACTATTGCCTGGAATAATCACATGCTCTATTTAGCCATGACATGCTTGAGAAATCTCAGGCACCTGGTGCAGTACCTAAGCTGCCCTGCAAAAGCATCAGTCCTATGTGCCAGATTGAGACCAGAAGCTGAAGCCTGTAGAGCAGGATCATTGCCTTTCCTGGTGTTATATCATTTGTTATGGGTATTTTCTGGCCAATTCATCACATGCTGCCTGCTAGATCAGACCTGTGTGAAGCTCAGCGTTCAATCTTACCATGCTGTAAGGGCTGCCAGAGCCCAGGAAGGACTGTGGCACACCAAGCCCTGACTGATGCGTCAGTGAGCAGTGCAGTGATTTGCAGCAGTGACAGATAGCAATGCTTGACGTGTAATTCTGCAAACATCTGTTCCCACCTCTGACTTCCCCACACAGTCCAAACCTCCCTGCAGAGCAATCAGGCTGCCTTTGCTCTCCCTTTGCATGTCCATCCTTGGGAAGCGGCAGTGGGATGGGTCTGCTGGCTGTCACAGAGCAGTTCCAGGGGCTGCACTGCTCTTTGCACAGCCCACGGGCCTCAGCTGTGTCAGGGACTGATTCACCATCACCAGCTGCAAATCTGACTTAGCACTAATGGATGGAGCCTGATGGACAGGGGACCATGTATCTCTGCCTACAGCCTGGGCAGGGGACACGCCATGCCTAGGGGAACGCTGCACCTTGTCTGCTGGGAGCAGCCCCAGCACTGAGCAGAGACCACAGAACAATCTGTCCTCTATCAATGGGAGCAGTGCCTGGGACAAGAATGGCATTGCAGCAGTCACAGAGCCAGTGTATCCCACGAGAAGCCATTTCCAAAGCCCTGTGCTTCTCCTGGGCTGCCTCCCCATCAGCCAGCAGTAGGCTTTTCAGCTCGGCAAGAAGCTATTTGTTTCAAAAGAAAACCATTAGCAGCTCAGCCCTTTACTCAAACCTATTGCAGGGAAGGTCTTCCTCTCTCCTCCTCTCTTTATCCTGGAAGATGCTCCTTAAACTTGTCGTGCAGAAAATATGACCTTTTTTCTCCTCACATGCACATGCTCTCATTCACAGGCCCATGCATCTTGCTACGGAGAGGCCGTGGCAGTTAAGCACACATAATAACCTTGTGCTAGCACTGCAGATATCTGTATGGTGTTTTTTTCCAATGGCTCTAGTACCAAAATATCTCAGGCACAAAAGGATTTGGACCCTATATTTGCAGCTAATGATCTGTACAGGTGTCTAAGGAAACTACACAGTAACCCTGCTAATGGCTTCAAGTAGAAATGCTTCAGGCCCCGGCTGCTTCTGGTGCTGCTCAGGAAATCATGCTTTCAGCTCCCAAATGCAACAAAAATCTCTCTCGTTACTGCTGCAAACACGATGGCTCTTCTGGAAAGAGGAAAGGAATTGACTGAGCTAATGCCATTAACCACCTTTAAAGCACACACAGAGGATGTAAAGCAAACACCTCCCAGTCATTCAGCAACTGGGGTTAGCTCAAGCCAGCCTGTGAATTCCCTGGTGTGCCCTACTCTTGGGGTGTGGTATCACTGCCCTGCTTCAAGTAGTACATGCTCCCTCCACCTCAGGAGTCAGCAGGCAGTGACAGAGTGCCCTGGGCATAGACTTGGGGCACTTGTGATCCCCAGGGTCCCCGGCTGTAAGCAAGACAGCCTTGCAGCCCTCACCCTGGGGAAAGCACTGCCAGACAAGGCCTCTTTGGTGTTTCATTTTCCCCTCATCAATTGCCCCTTCTCTCCCCAGGAAAGGCAAAGGGAGCTTTGCCTGAGAAGGAGCAGCAAGCTTTCTTTTGCGAGGCATGCCTCGGCAGTGACAAACCCAGCAGTGGCCACAAGTCACCTGCTGCATCTTGCTGCGCATTATGGGCTGAGCGTGACCTGGGCAGGAAGGTGTCTGTTTGGATAGGGACTCCCCTCTTGCCATTACCCCTTCCCATGCAAACCACCCTGCCGTTCTGCCCTCCTCAGACTGACTCATGCTGAGGCAATGGTAGAAGCTTCTCCCTGGTGCAGTGGCAGATTTTGCAATCTGTTTTAATGAGGTATTTACAAGTTTGGAAGCTGGCTCCTTGCACAAGGAGCATGGCCTGGCCCTGGTTGGGCTTTTCATTGACATTCCTGCAACTCGCCCCATTGCAGCACAGTGGAAAACATTTAGACATCAGAAATGGCTGATTAATTACCCTTTAATTGATACCTCTACTCGGGGACAAATGAAACCGGAACATCTCTACTGCTCCGGGAGCCTACCACTTATGAACAAGATTTACAGCTAAAAATACTGCGACAGTCCTGTGGCTAATCAACTTCACTGCTTACCCTGGGTGAAATTGTCTCAGGCTGGCGAGACCAGCTCCAGCAGCAGTGCACAAATGCAAACTCTGTGAGGGCTGTTCGAGCTGAGCCTACGATACAGCCAGAGCCCCCGACACGAGGCTTCTTGCACGTTCCTGCCTGGCATTAAAGGCTGCAGAAAGAAAACCTCATCCCTGTGTATCATGAGACCTTAAGTCCCCGGTGCTGTTTCTCCAGTATAAGATTTCCATTTGGCTCAGGAATCATGATCAGTGGTTTCAAGGGTCTTTCCGTGCAGTGAACTCCTGCAGCTACAACACATCCCGTGGGATCTCTTCCCTCCTTCCTCCCCCCCCTCCCCATTTCCTTACAGGAATGCACACACAGAGGCCAGATCACCACAGTGACTCCAGTTTCTTTTAAATTACTGTCATCTTTATTTTCTTCATGTATGTGCAAACAGAGGAGATCGCAATGGTGGTGTTCTTAAAAATAACAAAATGTATTTGCATACATTTTCCTATGTACAGGTGAACAGCCACAAGTAGAGTCTTCTTTTGCACAGCAAAAGATCTAGAGCACTGAGACCGGGGACAGGACTGGGGCCCCAAAAAGGGTCTAACTTAGAAATAACAATAATTAAAAAACCAAAACCTTCACAACAGTGCAAACCTCTCGGACACGACAGCACAATGGAGTGACTTTAATGGAGAAAACGGCGGAGGGGCCCTCTCGGATGTGAGATTTCTGACTGTAAACAAGGTGCAACACCTCCCTCCCGCCGCCCTCCCCGGGGAAAGCTATTCCAGGAATTTGGCAGATCTTCAAGGGCTGAGCCGGAGGTAAACAGCCCGCGGCAGCCTCCCTTCCTCGGGCCACGGCGGGCTGGGGCCCGGCTCCGGTGGCTCCCGTGGCACTGCCCGGGATGCGGCGGTACGCGGGGGCGCCGCGGGGAGTCCGGAAGGACCGTCAGCTCCCGGGGGCACCATGCAATCTCGGCGGGGCCGGAGGGGCCCCAGCGAGCCCGGCGGGGCCGTGCACTCCCGGAGGGGACCCGGTACATGCCGGAGGGGCCGTGCACTCCCGGAAGGGCCAGAGGGAACCCGATGCGCCCCGGCGGCGCCGCGCACTCCCGGAATGGCCCGCGGACCCCCGGCGCGGCCGAGTGCTCATCCGGTCTCGGGGTCGCCGGGGGGCGGCTGCTCGGCGCCGTTGCAGGGTGGGGCGGCGCCGTCCGGGCCGTTGCTCTCCAGCGAGGACTCGCTGCCCGTGCTTTCGCCGGAGAGCAGCCGGCGGACGCGGAGGTCGGCGCGCAGCGAGCGCAGGTCGTTGCCCAGGCTGAGCTCGCCCAGGTCGCGGAGGAGCTGGCCCAGCTCCTGGCCCTCGCCGCGGCAGGCGCCGGAGCGCAGCAGCTCGCCCTCGGGCTCGCCCAGCGCCTCCAGGATGTCCTCGCAGTCGCAGTGCATGGCCCGCTCCTCCTGCTCCTCGCCCAGCAGGTCCTCCGTGATGGAGCCCAGCTTGGGCGCGCTGCGGCTCCGCTCCACCGGCGGCTTGTAGCAGCACTGCCCGTTGAGCAGCTTGCGCAGCGGCACCAGCGGGATGCTCTGTTCGCCCACCAGCTGCTGCTGCTGGTGCCGCGCGTCGTCCCGCTTCTTCAGCCGGCGAAACTCGGCCAGCGCCGTGGCCGAAGTCTGGTAGAGCAGCAGGGCCATGGCCTTTGCCTTTTCGGGCTTAGAGACCAGCACGGCGTGGCACCGCAGCATCACCGCCTTGTGCTTCAGCTCGTGGCGGTAGATCCAGGCGAAGACGCGCGGCAGGCGCGGGTCGGCCACGCAATAGGTGACCCGGTGCAGCAGGTAGAGGTGGCCCGGCCGGCGCAGCCCCTTGTCCTCGGCGTGGGCCATGCGGATGCCCTGCGCGCTGATGGTCAGCTTCATCTTGGTGCCCTGCCGGCCCGCCTCGCTCTTGCTCCAGATCTTGCAGACGGCCAGGTCTGTGCAGCCCTCTCCTTTGGACTGGATGGTGGTGGCGTTGCCCAGGTAGAGCACAGTGTACGTGGGGTCCTCGCTGGTCACGCGGAATTTCCGCCGCTTGGAGCGGAACATACTGCCCACACGGTGCAGAGCGCTCTCGGGGCAGGCGCGGGCTAGCGAGGTGAGCGCCGAGTAGTGCACGCTCACCGCGTACCCCTTGGGCTTGCTCTGCCGCCGCGCCTCGCCTGCCACCAGCTCCACCTTGCTCCGCTTCCAGGGCAGCATCGCCCCGCGGAGCAGCGGCTAGGCGCCGCGCCGACGGCTCCGGGAGCTGGGGAGCATGCCACGGCGGCGGCGGCTGGGCTGCCCGCCCGCCTCACATCCTTGCGGGCGGCGGGCCGCCGCGGT
>JAOEHY010031151.1:0-17527 GCA_025447955.1 Psilopsiagon aurifrons
CAGGGATGGGGCAGCCACAGCTTCTCTGGGCACCCTGTGCCAGCGCCTCAGCACCCTCACAGGGAAGAGCTTCTTGAATAGGAAGGTTCTCAGCAGACAGATCATTCACCAGGCACATATACTTTAGAACATGACAATTTACTCCTCTTTAAACCCAGTTCTGTTGAATCCTTCATTTCTATAATATGTGTGGATCAAGGAAGGAGGCAGAAAACAAGAAGGATGAGTTTAAGACACCAACTACTTTAGCGCTGTTTTCTAAAGCAACATTTAACATGGAAACCACTTGGTACTTCCACCTTGCATTCTGGTGCAATCCTTGATATATCTCCATCTGGGAGCTGTGGCACAGCTATGGCACAGCAGTGTGGGAAGATTCAGCTCTGAACAGCACAACCACATTGCAGACTGAAGACACCAACAACCTAGGCCTAGGATCTTTCTGCTTTTCCAATTGTCACAATAACATTAATAGACAAGAAGAAGCAGAAAAAGTGCCATCAAACTGTGCCCTGGAACATGTTGGGGTAGCAACATCACAGCAGCAAGACCACAGCAGAAACAGGGGCAGGAGAGAAAACAGCAGGCTTGGGAAGAGCAAAGGGGAAGGTCCTCTTCTAGAGAGGCAAGAAAACTGGAGTCCAAGAAAGCCTTCACTGTGCTGAGCAGGCTGTTGGATTTCTCCAAGCTTGGGCAATCTCTGGTCCACACAACAGGACTTAGATAAAAGGCAGGTCAACCTCCTGGATAGCTCTGCCCTTCAGAGATGCCTGTAGGCAGAGAGGAGTGGAGGACCTTCCTCAAGCCTTTTTCCTCATGTGTATTGAAAGTTAACTTCCACTGTCTGCGGGCAATGCCAGCTCCTCCTTGTATGGTTCCTTCTCCACAGCACGGAGAGCCTGCAAGAGGCCTGCCTGGAGTCACTAGAAGGCAGCTTGAGGTAAGAAATGGTACAGGCTGTAATGCTGATTCCCATCAGAGCTGCTCTCATCCTCCTCATCAGGTCAGGATGTTGCCTTGGAGTACAGCCCACCTTCCTTACATGTCACTACTTTGTCCCTGGCTCACCTCACACGTAGTGCATTATCCTCTTACCAATGAACTTCCCTCTTTCATAGCAGGCTAGTAAACAGGACAGGTTGAAGTAGAGGATTTCTCAATCAAATACCAATGACCTTTCCACCTGTATTAAGTGTGTACTCCCAAACAGATTCTTCCTTTATTAGTGTTTCTTCATTTTGTTTTCACATGGGGATAGGAGACACTCCACACTTCCTTATGGCAGCTTACATACATTCTTTCTCTCCCCTTCGTTACAGGTGTAGAAATGCGTAAGAACAAGAGCAGAAATCATTGCTTGGCAAAGTCACTTTGTCAGAAGCCATGTTCTTCCTGACAATTACCTAGCTGGGAGTTCAGATGTTGAGAGGTATTAGTTATTTAGCTTTAAATAGTAAGTTTTAAGTAGACTGAGTCACTTGAAGTTATAATATCGTGTGGTTTATTATGCTGCTTGCTTAGCTTTACTGGCTTAGCATGAGTAGTTACAGTTGTTGGAACCTTAGACTGCAAGCTGTGGACTTTCACCTAGACATCCTTTCAGCTTGAGCAGAGTTAATCTTCTTTGTCATTTTCGTAGTAGTTGGTACAGTGCTGTGATTTGTCATTACTATAAGAAGAATGTTGATAACACACTGATGTTTTAGTGGTTGCTAAGTAATTCTTACCCTAGGTCTGGGACTTTCTTAGTGTCCCAAGGTCTGCTGATGAGCAGGTGCACAAGAAAGGCAAACCAGAAGATAAGGAGGCTACAGCAGTCAGCAGAAGCTGCAACTTGACAAGATAAGAACAGTTAATAGCATGTTTGCATGGAGACTGAGAAAGAATCCATAAGGGTTTTCGAAAACCCCAGAACCAAAAATCAACATTGGACTGAAAGGGCACATGAAGTGCACGTGAAGGGCAGGTACTGGTTTCTTCTCTCAAGTAACAAGGGATAAGACAAGAGGAAATGACTTCAAATTGTACCAGGGAAGGTTTGGACTGGCTATAAGGAAAAATTCCTTCCCCAGAAGGGGGCCACACATTGAAACAGGCTGCCCAGGACAATGGTGGAGTGGGCACCGTTCCTGGAAGCATTCACATACCATGTACATGAGGCCCACAGTGCCCTGGGTTAGTGGTGGATCTGGCAGTCCTGGTGTAATGGTTGGGCTTGGTGATCTTAAAGATCTTTACCAAACAATCTGATTCTATGATTCTATGATTTTTCTGTTTGGAGTTTCTCTCTGGAGGCACCCACCTCGAGCTGCCCCTTTTACCACTCAATCACTAAATTATTTCTCCCTGGGATCAGATCTGAGATTCTGCATAGGACACCTAGAACTGAACTGGAAGGAAGAGAGTGAGCATGTGTGTGAGCCAGGAGCTGGAAAAGGTACCCATCGGCTCACTGGAGCTTCCTGATGTGAAGGGACTCCAGTTGCAGCAGTTGGGTGGTGTGTGTGCAGCTCCTTGAATGGTGTGTTAGCACTCAGGTAGAGGCTTCTCCCATAACGCAAACAAATAGGTGGCATGTTTGTAAGGACACAAAAAAGTATTGCTCAAAAAATCATAGAATCACAGAATGGTTTGGGTTGGAAAGGACCTTAAGCTCATCCAGTTCCAACCCCCTGCTATGGGCAGGGACATCTCACACTAAACTGTGTCACCCAAGGCTCTGTCCAACCCGGCCTTGAATATTCCCAGGGATGGAGCATTTGCCACTTTGAGCAACCTGTACCAGCGCCTCACCACCCTCACAAAGAAGAACTTCTTCCTTATCTAACCAGAACTTCCACTGTTTCAGTTTAAATCCATTACTCGTTGTCCTCTCATGTCCCTAATGAAGAGTCCCTCCCCAGCATCCCTGTAGCCCTCCTTCAGACACTGGAAGGCTGCTATGAGGTCTCCACGCAGCCTTCTCTTCCCCAGGCTGAACAGTCCCAACTTTCTCAGGCTGCCTCTGTACGGGAGGTGCTCCAGTCCCATGATCATCCTCGTGGCCTCCTCTGGACTTGCCCCTACACCTCCATGTCCTTTATTTCCTGCATTTTCCTAATTACATATTTACGTAGCAGATTTGATTATATTTGTCCTCTTTACAAAATCTTATAAACGGCCTACATTTCCCAGAGAAATATGTAATTGTGAAGAACCATACCCCCTAAGTAAGGAATGCTGTACAAGAGCATGGCTCATTATTAAGGTATTTTTCCTGCAAAGAAACATTGTCTCAGACTACTTTCCAGAGTATCTTATGATGGTACACAGAGGTTTTATCTGCATATCAGCAATGGCAAAATAAGTCAGTTCTTCATTCTCAAGTCACTTAAATCAGTCTTCTCAGACAGGCACTCAAACAAGAGCTCAATTGAGATGTTCTGAAATGTCCAGTGTTGAAAATGGTAGCTTATTTGGGTGCTGGGATGGAAGAATCAACCTGTCTTAAGACCTACAGTGTATTTGTACTTTATTTAAAGCCAGGCTCCTTTATATGTTCAGTTCATGTTAACACTTGGTGTTCCCTTGATACAGATTTTCAATCTGAATCTTGATACAGATTCTTCAAACAAAATCTGGATGGAATAGTCTAATGAGAGTTACCCTCCACACAGATTGCAAAACCAAACAGTGAAGCAGATGGCTGGTGATAATGGTCTTCCACCTTGGAAGGTCTTGGTGTGCCTCTCACATTATCTGGTATGGGATGGGTTCCTGCAGCTTACGCTTCAAAAGAAATCCTCCCACTGTGAGCACAGCAGCAGCCAGCACCACAATGGTCACAGCCAGAGGAACATGAGAGCTGGTAGCAGTCACCGAGTCCCGAGACTCCCCTTTCATCTTGATGTCAGATGCCAGCTCTGTGCATGAAAGAGAAAGAAAGAGGTTTACATTTGTTTCTCTGAGCTGGGCAATCTCAAAGGTAGTTAGGCAAAGAGAGCTTGAATCAAAATATTGCAGTCTGGATTTTGCCAGACTGCCAGAAACCAAGTTGGTTTATTGTACATTGTGTCACAAACGATTCTGTGGCCATGCCAAACAAGTAAAGATTATGGCAAAAAGTTAGAGAGCAACTAAGTTTGTAATGATTATACTCTAATACCTTAAGATGCTGTTTTCTTATAGTAGAAGCAGCAGCTACAGGACACTGGCGAACATGATTTGCAAGGGGACCTCTGGATTGGTTGCTAATAAATGTGACATGCCAGTCAGGCACGGACAGCTTTGAAAAAGTGATATAATCCTGCAGGGAGATGAGTTATGTCTCATCCCTCTTCCCGCAGAACTGAATAAATTGCCATTTGACATGTGCAGAATAAATATTCAGAATGGATCTAAACTGTGATAGAAAGGACATAGTTGTAAACGTTACAAAGCAATTTTATTTAGAAAGTAGTAAAAAAATCCATAGAAGAATTAGAGCAGAGTTGTGGATGAACCAGCAAAGGCATATTTGAGAGCTGAATTTCATGTCTGACACACAAACATACAGTAATACACAGAGTCCTACAGTATTTAAGTTATTTAAACTTACCAGCATTCCTATCCTCAGCCTGAGCTTCCCGAAGCTGGACAGGTCCAACAACAACACTCATTTTTTCCTGGGAAGACTCTGCATCCCTCTTGAATCTATTAACACAACCTTGATAGCAGCGGGAAGAGTAGTCGTAGGTCCTGCACACCACCAGCTCACACTGCAGGTAAACTGATGGGTATCGATTAACAAATGAAAACGCATTAAAGGCAAACCGAGCAACACTGCTGTATGGTGAAGAGTAAGAAGAGTAGGTGGGATCCTTGACACACCTAGGAAGACATAAAATGAACAGATTAGCTATTGTGAATGAAATCACTATTACACAATCTCTGTGCAATATTTCTGACTTTAAATATAAAAATGGAAGATAAAAGTGTAAGAGAACCCAAAAGGATAAAGAGAAAAAGCATGGTTTTAGCAATAAGAGCAATTAAGATGCAAACATAAGAGTGGCGGTGATTTCTACCACAGTAATGCATGCAATACAGGGGTTTCGTATCTCAACAAAGTTTATGTAAAGAAGAATATCTGAAAAATAGCTAAACCAAGAATAGCTGAAAAAGAACTAGTGGTTCTGCTGGTTTCTGTGTTTCAGGTGAGGACCTGGGTTGCATTTGCAAACAGGATTACCCGCTTACTGCAAGGAGGCCCCTGCAGCTTGTTGCAGAAAAGGCCCCTTTCCATTCTAGAAGGACAAAACTATTCCAATATGCATTTTATTCTGCAAAATAAGCATGCTCTTCAGTCCTTCTGTGTATGTAGAGTACCTTGCTTGGGAAATCCTGACACCTCACTGGGGTCTCCAGATGTTTCACAGAGCAAGTTGCTAGATTAACTTTCCTGCCAATGAGTTTCACTTCCTGACAATTTCTAGCCTTAGAAGTTACCTAACCTAGATCCTGGTCATTCAGGTTAATTTTAAAAGATCACCATAATTCACCCACAATTGTTACCCCAGAAAGTTTCAAAGTTGTCTTTAATTATATTCATGCTCATTTCCCTAATAAATACACCAAGAGTTTTAAGTCCTCTCATTCTTAATTTCTTTTATACTGCAGTGGCATCCCAACACACCTGATCTTTATAAAGTTAGTGACTTAGTGTTCAAGGCTAGGTTGAATGGGGCTTGGAGCAACCTGGTCCACGGGAAGGCGTCCATGCCTGTGGCAGGGGGTTGGAACTGTGTCCTTCTGTGTCCTTCTCACAAAGGTAGGCAGTCCTTCTGTGTCCTGCTCACAAGGGTAGGCAGTCCTTCTGTGTTCCTCTTACTGATATGTATTTTTATAATTAAAATAAAAAGAAAACCCAACAAGAGGACAAAACCTTCCTAAGATTCATATCAAGTGTAAAAGGGAGGACATTTTCCCAGCAGGCAGGAGGCACTGTGTCCTTTCTTTAGCCTGTCATAAGACTGACTCACAGCTTAGCAGTGTATCACCACACTGCTAAGGCTACTGATGTGAACTCCCTCCCAAGAGACAGGGAAATTACAATCCCACCAAGTACAGAAAAGAAATAAGCTACCCTGAGTTTTTCATTCTTGGAACAAGATGGGTCACTGAGAGCCACACCTTTATGCTTTTAGGTCCTTGTCAGTTTTGCATCCTTTACAAGAATCCACAACTTTTCCATTTCAAATCAGAAGGCACAAATTAAGCAAAATGTCGCAGGTTTCTAGAGTAGCAAAGGAAGGCTAAGGAATTTCTCTTCTCTAGGAACAGACTTTTTCTCCTTCTAATCATGACGCTGTGGAATTCTAATTCTTGTGGATGGAAATAGAACCATTGACATCCCACCAATTCATATATCTATTTCAGAAATAAATTCAGACCTCAGTTTCTAAGCTGCCTCCTTGAGTGTGCTCGGTGCTTGACTGCAACTTCTGAATGGCATTTTTTTGTCATATTTTCTTCAGGCTTTCCCCAAAGGACTTTCTTAGGAGTATGTCTGTATTGAGAATTGCAACCAACACCGGCCCTCAGTCACCTCTTTCATAAATGAAGCTCTTTCAGAACTGTTCCTGCAAATACTTAAGTCATTCTAGAAAGTCCTTACCCACTTCTGATCAACTCATAGGTCAGTGTTCTAAAGTCGTTAGGATCAGGTGATGCCACACATGTGTCCACGAACATCACCAGATTTGGGTCAGAGCTGTGAAGGGAAGCTTGAAGGAACAAATTCTGATTCAGGTCAACGTAGTATGGGAAGTCATCCACTGGCCACAGGAAAGATGAGGAATTGTAGAATGTCAGATTCACACTGTATCTGCCATACTGGAGCAGACTTTCATTGACATTAATGGTGTCATTGGCAATGTATATTGCTTTCACCCAGGTGTTCTGGAGCATTTTGCAGTTGACACTCAAGTAAAGGTCCCTTTGCCTCTTGATGATATAACCGAAAGCAGCCACTCTTATCACATTGGAGTAGGTGATCGTTTCATTGTTGCCCTGTTCAACACATCAAATGAGTACAAAATCATTGCATGTAGTCATGTTCACAGTGTGTACTGTGAGGTTCTGCATGTACCAGATCCTAATATTAGTCAGAAAGAACGTGTCATTCTCAGAAACCCCAAGCAACATGAGTGGGTTTGTTCACTTAACTCTCTCCCGTACTTTATTCTCTAGACCATCACTCTGAAATAGATATAGGGATTGCCTAAGCACTGGGAAGGATATGTAGGAATGTTTAAGAAACCTTAGCCTCCAGAAGCATATTTCTTTTCTGTGTTTTGAATTCCTGTGGGCTTCAACACCATTTGCAATTCATTACAGTTTTGCAAATGTCTATTAAATTTCCATGCCCAAACCTGGAGAACTCTCCAAAACATGTTGACACCTACCTGTCTATGTGTACCACAGCCATTGTATGGAATGTTGAATATAACCTCAGTTGGTGTAAATGTTGGTCTACAGTAAGGGTCAGACAAGCTGATGTTCCACACTGAATACCCCTGTGACTGGAGATAATGCCTGTCTACTGCTGCGCGCATGTATGTTGGCAAGCATACAAGAGCTAGAGAAGAAAACATGAATTACAAGTTATTTCAGGTACTTGACAATGTTTGCATAGAATCATAGAATCAGCTAGGTTGGAAAAGACCCTTATGATCATCTAGTCCAATCGTTACCCCAGGACTGCCAAGGCCAACACCAAATTATGTCACTCAGGGCCTTGTCTACACAGTTTTTGAGTGGTGATTCCACTGCTTCCCTGGACAGCCTGTTCCAATGCCTGTTACAGCTTCAACAAATGCGATAGCCTACCATTTAGGGGAGAGATTTCGTAAGCCAAACCACTTATTTTTACACCTTAGATGTGAATAAGCAGGAGACTCTGGCAAACTTCAGCTGACCATCATTTACTCACCTGACCAACATATGTAGCTTACAATAGGCTTTTGCTGAGACCTTAAGCCTGTATCACCTGCATACACAAAAATGCTAAAAAGTGGGAGTTTTTCCTGAACAAGAATCCAAAGGCTATTATGAAAGCTATATGTACACAATAGCTTGCAGAAGCACTGCTTGAGTAGGGGGATCATAGAATCCTAGAAAAGTTAGGGTCAGAAAGGATCTTAAGTCATCCTGCCCATGGCAGGGGGGTTGGAACTAGATGATCTTAAGGTCCTTTCTAACCCTAACTATTCTATGATTCTATGACAGCTTACTGAGTCCATGGCATGAAAAACAATGATGTGGGGGAGAGTCTGGCCATTAGTAGAGAGAGATATCTGATGATAGGCAACAGCTCTGCTTTGAATACTTGGACTAGGAAGCCTTCAAAGGTCATTTCTAAGCAATATTTCTATGATTCTATGAAAATCTTCCCACAAGGGTAGGAAAAATAAATATATGTATAATGTTGTAATAAGAAGAAATATGATTTTAGACTGGCCATTGTAGAAAACATCTCAAGGCAATTAATTTGATGCTTAAAGTATGTTTTTTAAATGAAAGAAGATTATTCTCTGATGGTGATCATTAAGAAATCCAAGTAGGCATGTCACCTATGTGCAACAACATTAATACTTATTCAGTAAATAAAATCAGGTTATAAAAGCTTCTAAGCAAAGAAAACATTACAAGCACGATGGAAACTTACTGGTGGTATGGTCTGCTGGAATGGACCGATAGTCAGCACGAAACCCTCTACTGGAATACCTGGAGTCACTGTGAAATCTGACAGTCATAAAATTGGACGATGATGTGTATGTAAGACCATAATTAGAACAAATCCTTCCAAGCAGAGGAGAAGTATTGGGTGGCCCATCAAAAATCTCAATATAGTCATTCTGGCATCCACCTTGCAACCTGAGGAAGAAACATGAATGCATAATAAAATACATTTGAAACCCTCAGATTTTAAGTGCTGACATATAAATAAAATACTTCACTCACACAAATGCAATGCAATATTTACAATACACTTAGAACCATGGGATATGTGCCTCGGAATTTGGGCTGGAACTAGGTGATCTTAGGGTCCTTTCCAACCCTCACTATTCTATGTTTCTAACAGTGGTTGCAGTTGAGATTTGAGACTCATTTATTGCCCAAGCAAGAAGCAGTTTACTTACTGAATACTTCTGAACGTGAGAGTAATGCGGAAATTATTCTCTACTTGTATTTGCCACAAACAATCTGCATTATCTGGATAATTCAGAGGATAAAAAGGACTCTGAAGTGTTCCGGAGGGATTAAAAAGTAAGCCACCACAAATATACTTTTTAGCTGAATTAAAAAAAAAAAAAGAAGATAACATATAAATGTAATACATTTAGACAGATTTATAATAAAATGAAAATATATTTTATATATCAAGCCACAGCTCCAAGAGATTAAATCTCCAGAGAGAGAACTGAAGAACTGTGCTCTTCTTTCTCAGGCTACAAGTGTGATGATCGCTTCAGAGATCTCTGACTCTCCCATTCTATTTTACATTTGGTAGGCTTAATACATAAATGGGTATGAAACAAAGAAAGGGGTGCTGGGCCAAATAACCAAAAAAAAAGGGGGGAAAAAGAAAGATTTCCCCCCAAAATAAGCACAGTATAAAATCCATCCCCAGGAACATAATTAGGCAGACGTAGGCAAGATAAATGTGGGATTTAAAAGTTAGTACCCACAACGGCTTTTCCGAAAAGCATGACAATATAAAAATGATATGACTCCAACATAAAATCTTGCAAATAAAAGGTCTCAAAAGTAATGCACCATATAAATGAAAATAGAACACTAACCAGGAGTAGTCACAGGTGTAGTGGGAACACTGGTAATATTTGTGGCACCTGTGGGGAATGAAAAGAATAAAAAAGATGAGGACACTGTGAGAGAAGGGGAGAGGCCACGGTTTCTTCCAGCATTGAAGATGTTGGTGCCAGAATATTACGTGGGCCACGGAGAGCCTGGTGACGTTGACAGGCAGGTCACCCATGGTGCGAGCAACAAACATCACAATCTTATATCACGTCTTAAACACAGACCTAATTGTGGCCAACAAGAAGCTGTTTTTGAAAGGGTCCAGGCATTAAGGAGAGAAAAGCAATGGTACCTGAACACACAACACCAGCATCTTCTTTGTGGACACAGTTGTGGACACCCCAGCCACTGTGGCGGCACTGGAAGAGGGAGGACTCGTTCCCGGTGCAACTCACGTCGTCCAGGTAGATACTGCCCGTGCCTTGTCCAAAGTAGGCATTGGATTTTGCAGCAACAGCAAAGCCACATCCCAGCTGCCGGCACACGACCTCGGCATCCTTCAGGTCCCAGCTGTCATCGCAGACGGTGCCCCGGCCCCCAGAGTAGGAAATCTCTACGCGGCCTTCGCACTGGTGTCTGCCGTTCACCAGGCTCACGGAGGCACCTGGGAAAGGAGGAGACAAGGAAAACGTGGGAAAAGCACTAGGACTGCCACCCTCTGCTTTCTTTAATGCCTCTGCTGTCCCATGCAGAAGATCCAAGCACATCCTCTGAGCCACTGGCTGGCCCTGCCAAAAAGAGCCGCCAGCAAAACCATGAGAAATGGAGGCCTACCTTGGGGAATGGGTGTTATGAAGCTCTCTGCGGTCATGGCACCTGTAGGATTGAAAGAAAAGAAGCAGGTGAGGATCCTTTGGTAAATGATTGGGGCCACGGATTAAGACCCCACTCTTCTTGTTGAGGCTGTGCTTTTCCATGTCTCTGATCTCCCATGAAGGATATCCAACACCCCCATTTGTGCCAGTGACTGACAATTTCAAAAGAAGTGGCCAGGGTAACCAAGAGAAATTGAGACCTCCCTGGAGGAATGGAAGCTATGGTGGGGGTTTCAATGGTGCTTTTTGCATCTGTAGGTGAGGGAAAGAAAGAAGTAGGTGATAACCCCATTGAAAAAGTATCGAGGCCCTGTTTCTTCCAGCACTGGAGATGTTGTTGCCAGCACATCACATGGCCAATGGAGAGCTTTATGGTCTCGGGAGCTAGTCATTCATGGTAGAAGTAACAAAAGCCACAGTCTTTGAATATGTTTCCAAAACATTTAGTCTCCAGGCAAAGAAATGCTAATTTCTTGTTTGCCTACAGTCATTGTAGGTGTAACATCCATGGAAGCATTTAAGGTTACTTTAGACAGTGCTCTGAGCTATCTCCTGGCTGAAGTTACCTTCCAATTCAAACCATTATACGATCTATGATTCTTGGCTTCTATATGAAACTATTGCTCTTGGTGTAAAAGTCTGGTTTTAGTGAGTGTCTAAATTTGACAGTGCAACTGATAAATTCAGATGAGGTATGTTTTTTGTAGAGAGATGCATCTTTTGAGTTGTGTTGTGTTCCACCTCAGAGCTTTGCTCTCTCCAGGTTTTCATGCCACATGCCCAGTAGCCCCAAGGAGTGGCAGACTGATGCCCTGCCTTGGTTCAAATTCTTCACAGCATTATGTTCCTACATGTCCCTCCTGTCACTGGGCATTTTCAGATCCCCGAGCTGGAATACTAACTAGCAGCACCCAAAAATAATGCATAGATAGAAAACATGAAAAATGCAGATGCGCATGAAGACATTGGCACGGTGGCCATGGTCATGATACCTGTAATTGTAAAGAAGGGAAAGAAGCAAGTGAGGAATTTTTAATCTTAATAACATCATGAAGACTACCTCTCTCAGATCTATGAATTTCATTTAACTGTTTTACAAATTAAAATAAGAACAGTGCTGAGGATCTTGTTTCTAAGGAGACTCACTTGTTCCACGTGGTGACTAGTACAACTGCAGATTGAGACTCACAGCTTTGGACAAGACAGACAAGAGAGTGTGTTAAAGACTTACTGGAATAGGAGTTTTGGGAAAAGGATCTGTTGAATATTTTGCCCACTGACATGCATCCTCTGATGCTATAAAGGCATCCTTCCCTCTAGGACATATTAGTAATCAATTTTGAAAACTTCTTCATTAATACCATACAGGATACAATATGTGTCTTACTATTGTGCTTCTCTTGAATTGTATAAAGTTAAATAAGTATTGGGTGTTTCCATGTGCATCAGCAAGGCTGAATTGAAGTCTTTCAAAGCAAATACGCATCGCAGCCAGAGAAATTATATTCCTAATTAATTCCATATTGAAAGCCACACATGTATAGGAACAAAGTATTTCAGTAGTTTTTTTATAGTAGTATTTTTTTTTTTTTAATTTGGTTTAAACTGTGCTGCAAGACACTACTGGAAACCAGAACTATATTAGTTTCATTGTACTAAATTTACTTCAACATGAATAATAGTCACAATATCAATTGGGTCATATCTTCAATAAGACAACATGATGCTACCTAATTTCAGTCTGGTTTGCTTCTAATCTTTGCACAAAGTTCATTATGCTAGCATGTGAATTCCATGTATGGAACCACTGTAGAAGCGTAAGATACCCCTTCTTTTTCCTACCTGTTTCAGAAGAATGTTCTTTAAAGATTATAAGTGGCTTACCTGAGATGGCATCCAGGAGTGCTGAATTAAAGAGGAATAACCAAAGCAAGTTCTTGGTGAAGTCCATCTTGTCAAGAGATGCCAATAAAGCAGAGCCTCAGAATTTATACCCTGCACTTGTGGAAAGGTGCGGGTCCCAAGGTCAGTCTGGCTCAGGTAGGTCTGGTTTCTTAAGCAATATTTTTATGTCTGATCTTTACAGAATGATTATATATGAACACTAAAGTTTCAATTTCCTGGAAAATTTGTCCTAATGCCCATATTATAAGTTATCTTAACTGTATGTGCAGGCCCAGTGTTACCTTTGGAACCGAACTACTTAATCTATGTTTCTTTGCCCCCACTATCCTAATTTTATTAATTTACTGCTTCTAGCTAATGGTTTACTTAATCAGATTGTAATGTATTGTAAGGTGAGAAAGCAAATCTATAGCAGGCTTTTTTGATTCATCCTTCAGCAGAGATGTCCAGTCTCAGAAGTGTTTATATTTCTTATAGTTTCCACTTGATATTACAGGCTGGTTTCCTTGCTGCTTGTACATGAACTGCACATCATAAATGGGACTATGTTAGGTATCAGAAGTAAATTAACGCCAGCTATTTGCAACCCACCTTAAGTGGACCTCATCTTGCTCTGCTTTACCAATGTCTTCCCTTAATCTTCTTCTATGTTCCTTAGCTGAATTTGCCAAAAAGGCTTCTTTCAATCCTTTGAATCACAAAGTTTATAAAAAGGGAAAGGAGTATGGGTTGAAGTAAAATCAAAATTCCTGTTTAACTGGTTTCCTTTTTTGGCCTATAAGAAGTCTTAATGGAGCCATAGATCGCTTTGGGTACAAAAGCCCATAATCCTGTCCTTCTAATCTGTTCACTGGAGTCACTATATTGCACATCTACTGTTTCTCCTCATCTGATGAGGAGAAATACAGGCCAGCTACAAACAGGCCAATTGCTGGTATAATATTCTACTCATTACATTTCATCCAGGCTGTACCTATGTTCTAATTTTGGCTATGATACAGGTGGTAACCTGTAGTTGACATAATTCATGATTTCTACTCATATATTTCAATCTTCCTCCTATAGAAAAGCAGGTTGGGTCTAGAGACAATGGGAATAAAGAATCCTCTTTCTGCAAAGGTTCACAGAGCTAGAATAGAGGAAGGAAAGACAAAAGGCCAGAGTCTAGAATCAGAAGCTTTCAAAGCTGCCGTTGAGAAGAGCAAACAAAGTGGAGGACAATGGTATATACAACTGATTGTATTCATGTGTTAATAATTAAATGTAGGCCTGAACTTTGCTATTCACAGCTCGACTGTTCCCAACAAAAGCAAAAACAATACCATGTGCTCTGTGGAGCAATCACACACGGTTATTGGGAAGGCCCTACGGGGTCATAATCCTGCCTCTAAATTCTTGAAAAATAAGACCATTGTACAGACCAAGCGTAAGCAGTTGGAAAGAAGTTTTGAAGAAAAAGGACTGGGGTTCCTGGGGAGCAAACTGGCTATGAGCCAGTGGCATCCAGGTGTTTCATTTGTTCTGCCAGCAAGTCTAGGGAGATGATCTTCCCCCTGTACTCAGCACTGGTGAGACACACATGGGTTGCAGGTTCCAGTTATGGGCACCCCAGTACAAGAGAGACATGGACATACTGAAGCAAGCCTAGCCATTAAGATGATTGGGGAACTGAAGCATCTCTCATAAGAGTAGAGGCTCACAGAAGAGATGGCTCAGAGACATCTCATGAATATGCACAAAAACCTGATGGGTTGGAGTAATCACAGAGCCAGACTCCTCTCGTGGTGCCTCATGGCAGGATAAGGAGCAATGAGCATGAACTGAAATACAGTAAATTCCATTTAAACATAATGGTGGTCATGCAGTGAACTGGTTCCCAGTGAGGTTATAGGTTCCTCCACTCTTCAAGATATTCAAACCCAGCTGCACATACTCCTGAGCTCTGTTTTCTCTGACCCTGCTTTGAGCAAGGAAATGGGTCATCCAGCCTTAGTTGGTCTATGATGCTGTGAATAGAAAATCTCTGGATGATGTCAAGGAGATTCAAGAGCAGAGAACTACATGTGCTGCTGTTGAATTTATCCACAACAATTTAATCTCCTAGAGTGGATCTTTAACACAAACTTGGCTTTCAGTTCTTGCCAGGCTTAACCAATTCCCGATTACTGGTGCATTTCTGACATTTACAGTAAATATTCTTTAACTTATATGAAAACACGTGTCTTCAGGTTTGATAACAGGCATCTTTCATTTGCAGCTGCTAAAATGCTGGTGTCCTCTGCACAAAATACTCTCTATTACACATACTGACGTCACAGCAGCAGGAAGTTTGTGGCAAAATAAAGTGCCACAAAAACCTGCAAATATTCTGATTCATGAAGCTGTGCTTCTGATAGCATATCAACAGTCTATCACTGCTCCTGCTTCAGTAATAAATGAAACTAAAGCCTCAGCTCTTGGCAACGTATCACTGAGATAAGATACATGGGACTGAAGTTGTCTTACCGTAATATGCAAGATGTCAGACATGTGAAATCTAAAGAAGTTTGTCTAAGAAAATCAGCCTTAGTTAACTCATGATATCTTCTAACAGGTCTAAACTACCAAAGATGGTGTTTTCCAAACTCAATGGTCATTTTTAGTGGCACTTAAAACTGTAGAAGAATATAGAAAGCTCTATACTTAGAAAGCTCTATATCTATCATCTCCCTTGATCAATCATTTTCTTTCACTTTAAGAATGAAAAAATTAAAAGATTTTTACTTATTATAATACTTTAGGTTTTAGATCCATGGACTGGTTTTCTGCCATGTGCTTCTTGCAAGAGGGAGCTTAAACACATCAGTCCTTACATTGATCCTTTGTATCTGCCCATGAATGCTCTACAGGACTTCAGTCCTTAGATATGTTTCCATTTGTTTCATGCTGTACATAGGAGGGTAATACCCCATCAGTATTTCTCAGGCTTTTACTCTGCTTTGATTTAACCCTACAACAGGAGAAAAGTTCAGTTGTAAGTCTAAGAAAGTGGCAAAAATAAGTATCAGAAATCTCATGAAGGCTTGTATTTATATAATAAACCCGTGCCTAAGTAAGTCTAACATTTGCGTAGTGTCTTGGTTGGGTAGGGTCTCTTATCCACAGAACAACCTGGAAAAACTGAAGAAGCTTTGAATTGCAGCAACACCCCTCACCTCTGGTTGTAAGCACATTTGAATTTGAAATCTGGGTACAGCCACACTGGATAGCATAGATTTTTCTTCCTGTGTTCAGACTTACTCAGGCAGAAATATAGAGACTGTGCACAGCTGTTTGATGGTTTCCTTGAGGCTGGGGATTTCAGGCACCTACATAATTCTGCATATGCCTATATAGCAGCTGGTGTTCAGCCACATGGCTGACTGTCCCTATCTGGTATGTGGAGTTGAGTGTGTCCTTACTCCTTTTGTAGAGCTGTTTACACTTCTTATCCAATAGTATATATATCAAAAGATGAAATCTTTATAAACAGGTACTTACAAATTTATCTGAATATATGTTCAAGTCATGCACTACCAACTCCAGTAGCAGACCACACCATTTGATTTGGCCACGCCTAAACCAGCAGCTCAATATTGCTGCTTTTACTTTCCCTAGCAATTACCTCATTTTAATGGTGAACTGGTTTATGCTGTTTTCACCTCTTATACAGCTTTACTATATTTGCTTGCTCATTGCTCACTCCACTATTTGATTCAAAATCTGCTGTAGATCTCTGGTCTGCTCATCTGTCTTTTCTGGGCACTGCTCCTCTCTTCCACTATGTGGCAGCTGCATCCTTTCCTACTGATTTATATCTGATCAAGCCCTACTTTTACCTTCCAGCCTGTTTTTATACTCCTCAATTCTAACCATCCTTAAGTCTTTGAAGCGTTTTTAGTTTCATGATTTTTAGTCTTCAAGTAATGCCAGTTTCCTTTCTAAGCTTTACTGAGATATCAGATATCAGATATGGGCTTAGAACTAGTTGATCTTTACAGTCCCTTCCAACCCAAATTGTTCTGTGATTCTATGTGGGGGAGCCTAAGGCAGCTGGTTATTGATAGAGAGGGTGTCAACCAAGATGATAACTTGGTTCCAAGACTCCCAACTCTTCTCAGTGTTACCATCTGTTCACCTATATGCCCTGACCTTGCCTTTAAATGAGAAGGACCAGCAGGAAGGAAATGGTGCTGCTAGTTGCCAAAGGGATTGAATTGCTCAAGAAAAGTCATCACTTCACATGCAGAAATACCTAGATAAATGAAAAGCCTCATGCTCTCGAAACAGAGAGAGTTCATCAGAGGGTTGCACTGCAGGTGTGTGCTATGTGATTTACACAGAAACCCAAGGAAAGTACATAGGAAAGTAATACACATTTCTTTCTGTGTGAAAGATTCTTTCAATATAAGACACAGAAGTCAGTCATTTAGCAGCTTCACACGTTTCCTTCTCAGCACCAACCACTTATAAAGTATTGCTCAACTTTTATGCTACTTTATAGCTGGTACAAACTGATAAATATCAAAGACCTTCTACAGAAAGCTGAAAGTGACCTGTATACACCACTTCACCTAAATGCTTTTAATTGTTCCAGCTCCTTTCAAGAATGTGTTTTCATGTCTGGTTTTAGCTAAGTCTCCGTACTTTCCCCTTTTGTTCTCACAACTTGGCAATAGCATATTTCCGAAAACTTCTAATGACCTTGCGAACTTTGAGAAGTATTTAAAAGTAGTTCTCTGGCCACAATATAATATCTTTTTAAAGGAACTTCATAGAATCATAGAATAGTTTGGTTGGAAAGGACCTGAAGATCATCCAGTTCCAACTCCCCTGCCATGGGCAAGGACACCTCACACTAAATCATGTCACCCAAGGGTCTGTCCAACCTGGCCTTGAACACTGCCAGGGATGGAGCATTCACAACTTCCCTGGGCAACCCATTC
>JAOEHY010031157.1:0-16303 GCA_025447955.1 Psilopsiagon aurifrons
TTTCCTCTTGTCCCACCCCTTGTTCCTTGGGAGCAGAGCCCAAACCCCCCAGGTCCCTCAGCCCTTCCCCATCACACAGTGCTCCAGGCCCTGCACAGCTCCATTGCCCTTCTCTGGCCCTGCTCCAGCACCTCGATGTCTCTCTTGTAGTGAGGGGCCCAGAGCTGAACACAGGATTTGAGGTGTAAATTTGGTCCTTTACATCTCTGAGCATTAAAAATCAATTTCAATCTCTGATTTTTTTGCCCCATCCCGATAATTTGTGTTCTCTCCAAGGTCTGAAAGTGCCTCTTACTCCGTGTCCACACATCAGAAGACCTGCACCTTGAAGTCTGCTTTAGCACTGCTGCAGTCTAAATGTAGCTATAACAAAGTGTGCCAGTGTTGTAAACCGTCATTACCCAGAAGTAAGATGTTTTCTGATCCACAGATGAAAGAGGTTTTTCAGCGCTAAGCGATGCTATTGCTGAAAGTTACTTCTTGTTGGGCTTTATTGGAGTTCTATGAATCATTTGGAATATCTGCCCTGGTTTTCTATCTAATGTTTCATGTGCTACACCCAGACACATCGATAACACACACTCTGACTCTTGCCACAGTCTTGGTTTGTAGAACTCTTGCATCTGTGATGCTCGAGCTTTCTGAAGGACTTTTTATATGGGGAGGCTGAGGCATAGAATCATAGAATCCCAGGTTGGAAGGGACCTCAAGGATCATCTGGTCCAACTTCTCAAGGCAAAGCGTGACCTTGACTGGATGGCCCAGCACCCTCTCCAGCCGAATCTTAACAGTGCCCAATGTTGGGGAGTCCATCCCTTCCCTGGGGAGATTATTCCAGTGGCTGATTGTTCTCGTTGTGAACGTATTTCCAGTTGGAATCTCCTCAGGAGTAACTTGTGCCCATCACCCCTCTTTTTTCCCATGTAACTCCTTCTATAAAGAGAGTCTCCATCTTCCTTGTAGCCACCCTTTAAATACTGGGACATGGGGATAAGGTCTCCCCTGAGCCTTCCTTTCTCCAGGGTGAACAAGCTGAGCTCTCTCAGCCTTTCCTCACATGGCTGCCCAGTGCTTGGGTCATCTTTGTGGCCCTTCTCTGGACCCTCTCCAGCCTGGCCACATCTTCTTTGTACAATGGGGACCAAACCTGAACACAGACATGAATGAGTAAAATGATTTGCTTATGAATGCTGTTACTAGCATATGCACCTACGTGGGACCAAAAGTGTTGGGCACTCTTTGCGTCTCCTCTTTTGCTTCCCTGCTGAAGAAGCCTTGTGTGTCCCTGAGCTCTTACTGGGACAGATCTCTCTAACTGGTGTAAGAACAGGACTGTTCCCACTTTAGCATCATTCACAGCAGCCAAACGGTTCCATGCACCATTTAGGGATGTGAGCAAATATACGGGCACTTTAATCAACACGTAGTCTGGATCTGTAAAACTTAAGTCATATTTGTGCATCAAGTAGGAGAGGAGGCTTTGCAGTTGTAATAGGCAATCTCAGTTCTCCATTCCTATCTTCAGCCAAATTACCAGAGGGTTGCTTTGATTTAAATCCAGTTTACTCGATACAGGGAGGAAATGAGAACAAAGGGATGTGTTGTTCCTCAGGGTCCCACCCTGCTTGTGTTCATTTACTCCATCCATGTCTGCATCCCATAAAGGACCGTGCCTCTCTGGTGTGTGTAACAGTTATGGGTACTGGCAGCACTACTGTAATCCATGAGTGGCCCGACATGAGAAAGGCTTTGACTCCGGCTGCCCTCATTCCATCTCCTTCGTGGCCCATAGGGAAGTTCAGGCTCCAGAACTGCCAGTCCAGCATGAAATTCCCACTAAAACACATACAACTCCATGAGCCAGGGGGTATTAGCCCTATACTTGAGCAGGTTGGCCCCACACTGGAGTTTAATAGCAATTTAAATCTCTCTCTTGCTCTGATGCAGAGATATTAACACTTTGATCAAGGCTCTTTCAGCTCTTCATCAAGCATGAACAGCGCCAATTCTCTCATAATGAACATGGGGACCCATGTGTCTAAGACATCAAAACGAAGCAAATTTCCTCCTCCTTTCATATGAAACCCTCCAGTCTCCTGTTCAAACCTGCCCTTTTCATCTTCTTCACAGTTCTTGTTAGGAATGAGTAAAGCAATTAGGGATGTTGTGTTTGTAAGGCTAACAATAATTAATGCATTGATTAAAAGTAAGGAATGAAGCAATAGGAGCAGAGAAGAAACCCAAACCCTTTCCTACAGGAGTCTGTTCCCTGGGAGGTTTCCTTCTGCTCCTGAAATATTTACTTGCAATTAGGAAAACCTTTCTTGTGGAAGAATAAAACATCATTTTCTCTGCGGCTTAATGGGCAGAGGCATGTTTTTAATAAACATAGGGAGAGATGTCTTTCCTGCAGTCAGGGATTAGTATTCAGGAGCTTTCCAGTGCTTATAAATCCCTGTGCCTTTGTTTCCTTTTATTTAATGAAGGCAATTTTCAGTCTGTCCCCTCTGAAGTCCTCATAGTTTCACTGTGTCTTTCCATGATCATTTGGATTGTGTGAGTGTTTTCAGCATCTGAGCTTTAATCATGATGGGGTTCCCCTGCTCTGCTTGATTTCACTCTTTCCCTGTCATGGCAGGGGTTTAATATTCACTCTTTAGATGTCATCTTGGATGGAGGGAATCTGCTGTGATCCTTCAAAGTGATGACTTCACGTGATGACTTTGCCCCATCATCAGAAGAGACCTTGTGAAAAGAAATCCCATCCTTTGGGATCTGGTTCTCATCCATGTTGTAGGTGGTTTTCCAGGGGTGTTTTGTTTCAAGGGTCTGTTCCTAGATCAGTGGCTTTATAGAGTGGTTTGCACCAGTTTGGAGAGTTTGATGAGCATCGTAAGGCACCAAGATAATACTTTACAAACACGGCACAGGGTGCCCAGAGGAGCTGTGGCTGCCCCATCCCTGCAGTGCTCAAGGCCAGGTTGGACACAGGGCTTGGAGCACTCTGCTCTATGGAAGGGGTCCCTGCCCGGGGCAATGGGTTGGAGCTGGAGGAGCTTCAAGGTCCCTTCAACCCAAACCAGGCTGGGATCTTTTGGCCTCCAATGGACAGAGGTGCCTCTAAGCAACCTCTGACTCAGCTTGAGAAGGTGCTGGGACAGGCGGATGGGATCCTGCTGTACCTTTCCCTCCTTATTCCTTTGTATTCAGAGCACAGCCTCGTTACTAGCAATGAAGTTTTTATACTTTACAGTTAACCCGGGCAGGTCATGATGTGTCACAAATCTTTGCTAAGTCAAGCACTGCGTCTTGCTGGGTACAGTGTATGCTTGGCCCCATTAAGAATAATAGCATGAATAACCATAAGCCATTAATTTTGACGAGATCAGGCCCGTATCACCTTAAAAAGCATACATGGATGCCATGGGAGACATTTGGCTGTTTCTGCTGCTCACTCCCTTAATGACTGAAACTATGGAAGTGGCTGCAGTTTGCCTGGCAGAGAAGCACCCAGAGCTCACAAGGATGTTCATTCTGTCAGTGTGTGCGGGGGGGAAATCACTGCCAGTGCTCCGAGAAGCTGCAGCCGTGGCAAGAGGCACAGCCTGCATCCCACATGGCCATCCCCAGGGCTGGGAAAGGCTTTTGGCAGGGTGATCAGATTTATTTCCTGCAATAATAAGGTACTATAGAATAAAACTCCCCTTGTTCTCATTTAAGATCAGCGAGGGATTAATCCATTCATATTCCCAGCTTTTAGGGGTCTTACTTTATGGAGAGCCAGCCAGAACCCTCTGTCCATCATTGAGGTGTTAGAGGTATCTCCCTCCTCAGTACCCATTCCCTTTATCTCGGAGTGCTGGTTGCTATCACCTTGCTTTGACCTGTGCCTGGATTTGGGTACTTGTAGCTGTTTTCAGACTCACCTCCATGGAAGGATCCCCTTTGTAGTATTTCTCGTGTTCCCTTGGCTTCCAATCACTAAGAGTGAGAAAAAGGCAAATAAAAGGTGGATGGAAGGCAGGAGAGTTGCTGTTAGAGACCCATGTGTAGACAGAGTTCTTTGTACGGCTGTGGCCATCGTAGCTGCTGCTGTCATTTAAAGCAGTGCTTTGTTTTGTGTAAAAGCAGCATCTTCCCTCATTATTGGTCTCAGTGCAGGGCTGTTGCTGCTCGCTGGATGCACCGAGCTCCTCATCACAGCAAACACCGTTGTGCCGGCGCCGAGGGATGCGATGTGCAATTATGAGCTTTTCTCATCCCATCTTTCCTTGTTTCCTCAGCTCCTCTGGGAGCTGCAGTGGAAATGAGGAGGGCAGGAATGGCAAAAATGCATACAGTGCGTGCTGGTGAGGGTGTGCTTGATTCAGAGGATGCTGTTGTAGCACAGGTGTGGATCCCTCCTTCTGTTATAAGGGTAAACCCAGTGGGCTGGGGATGTGTGACCTTGCTCTGGGGCCTTTTGGAGGGGTCCTGCTGCCATCTCTGTGCTGTCATGGCTTGTGCACAGCAGAAGCCCTCAGGACCCTCCTTTAGAGGGCTGTATCCCAAACCAGCCAGTCTCATGGCTGTTACAAAGCACACAAGAATACATCAGTCCATGGTGTAAGAGCAATCGGGAGGCTCACTAACCAGGCACCTGCTTTTTCCCTTCTTGTATCTGCTTCTGTGCAAGGTAAAGGCATAAATGTCTAAACATTTGGGCTGTGACTCACTCTTTGTGTGTTGTCTCACAAATGGTGCTTCCAATGAATAAGGAACCAGGCTTAAGGCAAAGAGGAAAGGGTAGAAAGGTTTTAACCTATTTCATACCAAGCTCCTGGCTTCTGGGCTTTGGTATTCATTTGTTCCTGTTATTGCTATCTATGAATATTAGGGTAAAATTCTTCCCTGTGAGGGTGCTGAGGCGCTGGCACAGGGTGCCCAGAGGAGCTGTGGCTGCCCCATCCCTGCAGTGCTCAAGGCCAGGTTGGACACAGGGGTTGGAGCACTCTGCTCTATGGAAGGTGTCCCTGCCCGTGGCAGGGGTTGGAGCTGGATGGGCTTTAAGGTCCCTTCTAACCCAAACCAGGCTGGGATGCTGTGATGAATTGAGCAGTGGCAATGGTCTCAGGTGGACTCTTTCCCCTCCCTTTGTCGCAGTGCTCCTCTGCTCTCTCCTTAGGCTGTACCAGAAATGCACTGGGTTTCCGGATAGTTTTCTATCCAAGCTTTTGGCACACCACGAGCCGCTCATCTCAGATCAGACACAGAGTTGGTCCTTTCCCTCCAGCGTGGCTCTTGTCCAAGCATTTCAGTGTGTAGTTTCCACTAATCTACACAACTGTACTGTTAATTACATGAGAGATTTACTCAGAGGTATCCCTTCCATAATGCTCTTAATGTCTGCATTAACAGCGTTGCTTCTCTTCTGTAATTCGTGGTCCCTCAGTGAGGCTGAGGTCATAGCATCACAGAATCCCAGATTTGCTTTGTGTTGGAAGGGATCTCAAAGCTCATCCAGTCCTAACGCCCTGCCCAGTTCAAACATGGGCAGATCAGCTGAGGCCATCACATCCCTATGGATCTAAATGAGACAACCCAATAGCAAATCTCTTATAGCTGGGAGGCGAGGACTCTGCAAACCACCTTTAAACACCTCCTGCATGGACCCAGCCTCTTGCACCTCTGATTTCAGCAGCCTCAATCTTCCTAATGTGAGCCTTTCCCCTTTTTTGTTTTCCTCTCCATTTCCCAGAAAGTGAGGGCAAATTCCACTTTGGGGGAATTCTTGCTCCCCTTCTCAGTTTTTCCTGGACTAATAACTCAGCTTTGATGAGAGCATCCTTACGGGACATGAATTATTGCATTCCACCCAGTGCATCATAGATCCCCTATGGCAGAGGAGCTGGGGCAGCTACAAGCACAGCGTGGATGCTCTCTCCAGGCTTTCCTGGAGCTCAATGGAATTGGGATTGACAGCTTATGGAATGAGTAAATCTCCCTCCTGATCTTGTACTGAGCCACAAAGAGCTGCGGCTGGGTTCCAACCAACAGTTCAGGTAAGAAGCTGTGAGATGAGGTCCCACCTCACCACCCAATGCAATGGCCCTGGGAGGAGAAGTTATGGAGCTGCCTTCCAGCATGGACAGCATCACATCAGGCAGTCCATCCACAGCACAGTTTCACACTCAATTGCTGTAATTGCTTATCATCGTTTCTATCAGGTGAAGGGAAGGAGGATCACTGGCTATTGGTCACGAGAGCTCTGACACTGGGACACAATCCAACCCGTTCCTGTCTCCCATGCGGCATCTGTCAGCTCCTCTCTTGGGCAACTCCAGAGGGACAGCAGGAAAAAGCCAAACTCAATTGCTTGGGGGTTTCCCAGCTATAAACTCCCTTTCACAATGATTTACTTAAGGTTGCACCCATCATGGGTGAGGTGCTGGGCCAAGACATGGAACTGGAGCATGGGCTCCAGCAAGCACGTTAGGAGAGAAGTGGGACTATAGCACTGAGGCTTTGTCCCACTCGGATGACCAGTATCCAGCATACAGACCTGCTCCCTCTCTCTGCTCCATTGCCCATAAGTCAAAGCTTCTAATCATGGCAATCACCACCCAGCATGGTTTATCTCTGCAGGAAAACAGCCAACAGACTGACCTCAACCTACTTGTCCCGATGTGATGTTCCGATGCCTTGTTGGCAGGTTTTGTTCCTGGTGGAAATGGAAGGGCAGCAAGCACAGCCGGGGCCAGGCACATACAGGTGCTAAAAGAAGAAGAAAAGAGAAGGTGAAAGCTGATCTGGCCTTCTCAGTGACATGGCACAATCCTTGCCTGTGCTCTGAGTAAGGAAAACATAGCAGCAACCAGCAGGATTTCACTGAGGTGGCCAAGGGGAATTTACTCCAGCGTCTTCTTGACAGGAGACAGAGGTACACAAACCAATACAGTGACTTTTCTTCAAGCAATAGCTCTGCAAAACACTGTTCAACGGAGCCATAGAGGTTACACAGGGAGAGAAAGAACAGCTTTTGGGTTCAAATTCCTTTGGGCAATGCATTTGTATTTTTGGTGAAGGAAAGAAGAAGGAGCTGGAGAAGGGTGAAGGGCGACGCAGCACCCCAGGTTCTCCTGGTCTTGAATTGAGCATCTGTGGTTTTAACCACAGAAGGTTTTGGGTTGGAAGGGACCTTAAGAACATCCAGTTCCAACCCCCTGCCATGGGCAGGGATGTCTCACACTAGACCATGTCACCCAACCGTGTCCAACCTGGCCTTGAGCACTGCCAGGGATGGGGCATTCACCACCTCTATGGGCAACCTATTTCCAAATCATCATCTGTGAGTTGCATCTGATTGGTACAGGTGCTTAGTGCATGGGTTAGTGGTGGCCTTGGCAGTGCTGGGTTAACACTGGACTCAATGATCTTAAAGGTGTTTCCCAACCTATACAATTCTTTGGTCGCCTGTGTCAGCTGCACAATAACCTGATGGCAGGGAAAATTTCCTAGCGCTGGTTATTTCTCAGTCATTCCTACAGGAGGCCAGGAAAGCTTGCCTGGAACCAGATCCCTGTGTGTATTCAACCCCTGAATCCTGGCTCATGTGTGTAGGCTGCACAGATGGCTCTAAGCTCCAGGATCCATAAGGACACCCAATCGCCCACTTCCACCTCCTCAAATAAATCAGTTCCATCCCCAAAATCTAAGCGAGTGCTGGGAAAGGAGACCAATGAATCACTGCCATAACAAACAAGGGGTTTAGTTAGTGTGAAGCTCATTAGGTTACATTTGCATGGCTACAACATCAGATTCATTATTCATGAGCAGAAACCGCAGTGACCACTCACACAGACATTCCCGGAGTCCCAAGATTAGGCATCTTCTTGCTGCTTTAAGCAATTCCTCTTCAAAAGGAGCAGGGCAGAGTGACAGCTTGAGTTTTATTCATGTGGGGGTCTGTTCAAGGCATAGCATCTACCCCAGGACATAAAAATCAGGCTCGTGGGTTAGGGAGGGGAGAAATGGCTTCAGGAAGTTGAATCCCCCATGGCTGGTGTTGGCAGGGAGCAGATATATCCCTCCTATGGTGCTGTCCTTTCTCACCCATCACTCAGCAGCTCCTTTGCCACTGGGTCGCACGTGTTGTGTCATGGAAGGAGCCGCAGTGACATGGGAAAAGGTTGGGAAAGCTGGGAGAGGATGAATGCCCCGAGCAGTGAGATTTGTGTTCATGACTCCTAAGCAGGGGGCTGGAGAGTGTGTCCCATGGGAAGTGGGACACACTTCATCACAGCCCTTGGGAGGAGAGAATGATGATTCCAACAGATCCTCTTCATGGGAATAATGGCCTGGAGTTGCGAGGATAAAGACTGGTGAGTGCAGAAATGGGGGCAATACCTGGCTATGCAGTGTCAACGCAGGAAGGGATTGGGCGTAACAGCTCAACTGGCAGAATAAACCACACCGTGATGCTTGTACACTAAAAAAGCAAGTTACAGGAAAACAAATGCAGAAGGGTATTATGCATCACGTGGTGTGTAAGACATGAGGGTTGCTATCCCTCATGCAGACTCAGGGTCACCACGTGTTTGGATTCCTCAGATTGGGAATCCTGCGGGAGGTAACAGGCAGAAGGCAGGGGGAAACTTACATGTGTTGCAAAGCTCCATAGGTGTGCTCTGTAGCCAGTGAGGCAATGACAGCCTCGGCTTAATTTGCAATTAGGGGAGTTGCATTATTGCTTTGGGAAAATCCTTCTGGGAAAAGATGCTGAAGCCCCTTTATGGGATCCTTCAACGAGCATCTCTCATGGAAGGCCAGGGCTGAGTCTTCCTTAGAGTAAGAAGAGCAGAAGGACCTTGGGGCCAAGCCATAAACACTGAGAAGAATGAGCATCAGAAGCGGTCTCTCTATCAGTATGTGGCCTGTGACAGAGAAAGCAAAGGGATATTTCTGAAGGAGCCTTGTATTGTTTCAGGACACCATTAGCATCTTTAGCAATGGGCAAAGAAGAAGCCGTTCTGGGAAGCGGTGCCAATCTAACAGTGAGCTGCTCTCAGTGTGAGGCATTCCTCTGCTTTCTTACCCAACAAAAACCTCATAATCAACATAAATGAGACAAAGAAACGTAATTAAATATCTCCAGAAATGCTGGAGGTTGCATTTAGTGCGTCTTTAGACAGGCACCAAAGAAAGATGCTGAAAGGGAGTGTTTCCAGTAAGCAAACCCCAGACTGTGGTAGGATGCTGATTGCTGGATGTCTTGACCTTTTCTTGCTGTTCAGCAGTGAGCAGAGACAGGAATGCCAGCCCTGCTTCTCCCTGCCCATCTCCTCTCTGCATCCCTTCCCAGCTACAAGGGGGAGCAAAAGGCAGCAGCAGAGCTTTGACACCATCCTCACACCCCTCCTTGTGCCCAGGTCTTGTACACTACGACTTCACTCCCTTGGAAACAGCACAGCATCTGGTAAATGTGAGTTTAAACGAGGGGACAGCCTGGGCTCAGGGATACTTCTCATGGATCTGGCACAGATTAGCTGGGAATTGTGGCTGGTTGCAGCCACCCCGAGCCCCCCATCTCTGCAGCGAGTAAGAACGCTTCACACTAGGGTAGAGGGAAAACATCTTTGGTACGTGATGGTCAAATCATCAACCTGAATGAAAACCCCTCTTCTGTTACCATGTTTATCACAGGGAATCTGTCCTGGAGGGACTCGTGGTCACTTGGTATGAACAGAAACTTCCCTTCAAGCCTCTTCCTGCTACAGAGGCAAAAGCTTCATTCCAGCATCAGCCTCTCCAAGACATTGCCCACTGGGGTCTCACCCCCACCTGGGGCCAGGCTGTCCTGCACTGACCCACCACCCCTTCCATGGTGTGTACGTGCCATCTGGTGGCAAAGGGAGGAAAGAAAGGATGTTTCACCTTAGTTTTGCCGAAAGACTGTTAAAGGGAAGGGGCTGGAGGACCCAAAGCTTAAATGGGCTCTGGTAAGCAGTCCAGAAACCCGTGTTCCATCCTCCGTCACAAGCTGTAGTGTGTTACAAGCCTGATTGCTGGTAAATAAGTTGCCAGGAGGCTGTTTTCTGATGGAAGCAGCAATTTGTCTCTATAGAAGTATTCTGGTTTCTTATTGTGAAAGTGGAAAAATAAGGCATCTTGCAAGGTCTGGCTATTAAAACTGCCTCTTTTTCTTTGCTTTCAATTGCACTTTTTCCCCTGTTACCTTGGCTTTTTCCCCTTCTTTTCATGCTTTTTCCCTTTGCCGTCCCCTCAGTGGAGAAAAGAACTAACAAGAAAGAGGAGAAACAATCAAAACTGGCAATCAAAGTCAACAGCCAGAAAATGACCATGTATTTTTGCTTTCTCATAGAGGAAGAAAACAGGGAAATGGGTATCAGGGGATTTGAATGTTTCTCTGTAGCATCAATTTAACCATTATTGATTATAGTGCTCTAATATTTAAGCTTGGAATGAAGTACAGAGATTTATGGGGGGTTTTATTGCGTAGATAAAGTTGGTTGCCAACAGCCCAGTACGAACTGACTTACTGAAAATACAGTGGCAGCAGAGAGAGAAATGCAATAGATTATTACCCATTTGGTATTGAACAGGATCTCAAGGAGAAGGGGCATGCTGAGACCAAGACTTCATCAGGCTGCACTTCACCCCCGTGTAAAGGAACAGTGCGAGGCCACGCATCACTTATGCCTTATTTATGGGTATTAAATAAGACTTCTCTAGAACACAGCTCTTGAGCTGACCCTCTGCAGATGGGTGAATTGCACCCTAAAGCAAATATGGGAAACTTGGATTATTCATCAGCCTCTGTTACTTGAGGTTATTGCAGGGGGAGATGTTGCCTTGTCTTGACTGAAGAGCAGACGCTGGCCTCGGTGACTTACGTTTGCATAATTGCCCTGTACATTCTGTCCTGCTGTGTCTGTCTAATTACACTTTCAACTAAGGAAAAGCATTTCTGTACGTGGAGGGGTTTCTTTCCAAAGCTTTCAAGGCCAGATTTTCAAGTATTCAGGAGTAAGGGTGGCTGCAAAACAGCAGGAAAGGAAGGAATAGCAGAAGGAAGCCAGGTGCTTCTCCTGCCTGGGTTTTTGTGATGCTCAGCTGGGATGAAACAAGCTCCTTCCCTACCAGTCAGCCTTTGTGGTCTACCTGCACTTGATCCTACTCCCAAACCATTGGGAAGGAAAGAGATCCAGCCTCCCAGGTGGCATTTTGGTTGTGTGGGTTTGAGGGGAGCAGCTCCCAGTAAGTGATGCTGAAGCCCATCAAAGCCAAGCTTTGGCTTTATACTTGTATTGATGACTTCAGGCAGTAAAGCAGTCATGGGGAACCAGACAAAGTTTCCTGATAATAAAAACAAAACCCAAGAGAAAGCAGAAGCCCAGAGGAGTGCCCTTAGAAAGGTATTAAAAAGGGATACGGATGTAGTTGCGCTGTATGCAAGCTGGGTTTGCTGTGCATGGAAGGAACTGCAAAGGAAAAAGCCAGTGCATGGCTCAGAGGGTAACGCAAGAGCTCTGCCAGGGACCGGAGAGGCTGCAGTGGGAGGAGGGGCTGCAGAATAAATGACGGCTGGAATCTAGAAGAAGGCATCAGAGAGGACAAGTGTCTGGGACAGTGAGGGTCAATCTCCCTGTTATAGTCAAGTCCTTTCTTTACCAGCCTCCCTGTTTGAACTTGATGCATCAAGCTTGTCTTGGTTTTCTCTTGTAATTCAATTGAGTGTTATCCTGTCACGTAGTTGCCTTGTAAGCAAAGCACTGCGGTTGCCACAGCCAGAGGACAGAGCCAGACTCAGAGATGATGGCAATGGGCACAAACTGAAATGCAGGGACTGCATTTACACACAGAGAAAGCTTTTCCTTGTGTTTTTTCTTTCCTAAACATGAGAGCTGTTTTCCTGAACAGCTCTCTTCAATGCTGGAAGGGGGTGTCCAGAGATGTGTCTGTCCTTGGTGATGCTCAAAACCCTGCAGGACACCACACTGAATGGATCCCACTTTGGGCAGAGGGGTTGGATTGGGGCAAACCTGAACTGTTCTGTGATTTAACAGCAGAACCCCCATCTCGTGTTCCCCTGCCAGATGTGAGCCACCATCAGCACTGCTTCATGACTGCCTGCACCTCAACACCCCGATCTCCTCTTTCCAGGTAAGGAAAACCAAACCATCACATCTCCACATCCTTCTTGTCCGTTTTCCTTTAGGGAGCAGAGTCTGCTTGAATGTAAGTGCCTGCAGCTGCAAAAGCAGTTCTCTGCAGCCCTCTAGTGCTTATCAAACACAGGGAAAGAGCAGAGTTGGCAGCAGCCATGGGGAAAAGGGGTGAGGAGAGCTCAGGCTCCGTGTCCTTCACCCTCTGCGGCCATGGCTTTGCAGCCCAGCGGTGGTCCTGAGCCCCGGGAAGAGCCTCACCCTGCAGCAGGCAACCTTGAGCAGGCAGAAGGAGGTTTAGAGGCTCTGAAGGCCTCCACCCTAAGGGGCCCTGTACCACCCCTTGTCCTGTCCCTACATCCCTTGTCCAAAGCCCCTCTCCAGGTTTCTTGTAGGCCCTGGATCCCCATGGCTCGGCTCGGAGGTGATGCTGATCTGGGGATGCAGCGGTTCAGCAGGAGCGTTTCCCCAGGAGTTCACTGTACCATTTGTATTTGTTATTTCTTTTCCAGGGGAAGGCAGTGTAACTGTTTAAACACAGCTCCTCCTTGCCACAGTAATGTGAAATAGAGGCTTTTATTTGCCAACAGGACAGAGCATCCGCTGGTATTTACCTGAACAGCTTTAGTGTTTAGACAGGCTCCTGATCCACAGAGCACGTTCCCACCAGAGGTGTGCTGGGGTACAAGAAGAGCACGTTGCCCACACAAAGGGGAGATTGGTTTTGTGTCACCAACATCTGGTATGGAAATGATTTAATAACACCACCCCATGGAGCATCATTGCAGGTTCATTGTAAGTCCCATCCCAAAGCACATCCTCTCTCCCCTTCTCCTATGTGCCCTGTTCAGATCCAAGGACCCTTCTCCAACGCCTTCATCCTTCCTTTCTTAGGCACATGCTGTAGTTCCCTACATCAGAATCAGGGATGAATGCCATGGTTTGGTCCAGTAAAGGGAATGGATTAGGAAAAGGGTACAGTTTATGAGTCCCTTTCCTGACAGCTTTTGCCTATTCATGTTAGGCTTCTGCTGTGACAAAACTGCCCAAGTTTGGGGAACTTTCTGCATCTGTTTCACATTTTTACCAAACCCACTCCTCCAGTTCTTATTAAAATAAAAGATCAACCGTTTTTGCCACATAACAGATAGAAAAAACCCTCAAAGTTAATTAAATGACAGTGGCTTTAAAGGCTCTTCCTGATAACATCCCGAAAAGCTTCTTTAGAATGGGATTTCTCCCACAAATCTCCACTCTGACAAAGAAGTCGTCTGCATACAGAAATACCTGAAATGATTAATTCTCTGAAGCTCCAGAGACAGATGAACTGATACCAGCTCCATTGGAACAGGTCAGCTGGGCCTTGTAGCTGGAGGATTAAGCCCTTCCCCATCCTCACGCTGAGGTCCATACGGGGCAGGCAGCGTGGGCCCCATTGCAATTCCCACTTTTCCCCACAATCAAATGGAATAGGGTTTCTTTCAAGAGAGTTGCATGGGTTTTGGCTTTCTACCCATCAAGGCTCTGAAAAGCTGCTGGGCTTTTATCCCTGCCGAGCTCAGGGGCTCAGCCAGGATGGAGTGGAAGGAACCAGGGCTTCAGGATGCTCCGGCTCTGCTGGTACTGGGATCTCTGTTGGTGGAATGAGCAGGAAAGGTCCATAAGCAACGAACCTCCCCATTAAGGGACACTGATAGATTTACAAAGGCTTGGAGACAGAAGTAGAAAAGACAGTAAAAAGAAAGCTAAGGTAAAAACTGGGTTATGCCCATGAAGCATCAGATTTGGTCCATAAATTGCAAAGGGCTTTGGGGTTTCAGTAGAGGCTGAAATCCCCCTCAGCAAAAGAAGAATCTCAGGCACGATCCTTTGCCAGCAATCCAGGCTGAGGCTGCCTATAAGGAAACAACCTGAATAACCTCATCTGCTCCATTTTCCACACGTTTTTCCATGCTCTGTGCTCTCGGGATCTGGGAAGTTTAATTTTCCCAGCGTGAGCGCCAGAGGCTGCGAGTCCCTATCAGGGCTCGCTCAGCCACATCAAAGGGAACAGGACACATCAGAGAGGAGCAGAAGGGCTGCAGTCCCATCCCAGAAGGCTCTGAAGCATCCCTCAGGCTCTGGAAGCAGGGTTGGATTAACAGAGTTATCAGCCCAAGCTGAAACCAGGGCAGTGCTGTTGTGTGTCCTGGGTTGTAGGTCAGCAATGCTGGGGAATCACAGCGAGACCCTTGTCAAGGTGGTCTGAGATGGTGCTTTCCAGAAGCCATTCCTCTTCCAAAAGCAGCAGGAGGACAACTGTGTGATGACAGCCTCTGCTATCACTGCATCAGCATCTCATCACAGCAAATGGGTAAAAGTGAAGAAATCAGGTCCTGGGGTGAAGGTTGGACTTGATGATCTTAAAGGTCTTTTCCAGCCTGATTGATTCCGTGATTCTATATACTCAAGAGTGTTAAAAAGCTCCATTTTCCTGATTTTTTTCTGGTGTTGAATCCCTAAAGTAGCTCAGATACAAAGTGCAAACCGTGGCATTGAAAAGAAGCTTTCCCTTACTGCAGCAGAAGCCAAAACCTGGAGTTTGCCAGCCTAGAGTTTGGCAGCCCTGCCCAAACACCCTGGAGTCCCCAGCACCAGGCTGAGTCCCTGGAGAAGACTGGCAATCACACGAAGCCATCTCAACTTCAAGTAAATGAAGATGCAGGCATTCAGGAGGGAGGGTTCTCAGATTCAAGCCACCTAATGAAAGAGGGCTGGATGCCGAGGGAAATTTGCATCCCTTTGTTTATCCCAGCTGTGTCTTTCCAGAGCCTCATGCAGTCAGCAGCAGCATTTCCCTTTGATTTAAAACAGGAGGGGGGCTCGCTTTGAAGCCTTTGCTTGCATAGGAAATGAACTTCTTGATTCCTGTTGACGTTTGCAGCCAGGTGTAGGTGGTGTTTGTAGCGTTTCTCAAAGCTCTGTGTGTTCGGATACTCCTCGCTCCTGTGAATGTGATAATACCAAGCAGTGGGTGGAAGGAACAGCGCGAGCGCATCCCTTCAGGAGGCAGCAGGTTTCCATACTCTGCATGTGAAGACAACTCCCTCCGTTGCCAGCTTCCACAGCACTGTCACTAAGGCCCTGGCATACACTTTGGCAGCAGCAGGATGCACCACCACTGTGTTTCGTTCCAGTGCTGCAGCAGCCAAAGCGACTCCTGTGATGGTTTGTTCCTCTGCATTCCGAATAAAAGAGGCAAAAATGGAGCCTTTCTCTGTTATGGCAACTCAGGAATATTCACACTCTCTAGGCCACAAAAAGCCACTGCCCCAATGGAACAGTGCAGCATTCATGAGATCTATAGAGAAGTCAATTAGCACTGATTTCAGGACTAGGTTCGAGCAGTGTTGCTGGGTCCAGCTCCAGCCCCCAGCACCAGCTCCTGCAGTCAGTAAGTGGAGATTCTGGCTGGCACTTTCAGCCTAACACTGGGGTTTGGTGAGGAGCTCCTAATGCTGTGCTGTAAGATCACTGCTTTGGTTTAACACATCTATGGCCTTTCCAAGTGCTTGGGGATGACCAAAGCAAGGTTCTGTAATAGCCTTGGCCATAAAGCTTACAGTGCCCTTGAGAAGGCACTCAGCATCCTGCAGGATTATGGCCCATGGCAAAACCAGGCAGTGACTTTTGCAAGGTACCAGTGTTAGAAACTCAGTGTCCACTTATGGATCTTTGATGCTAACAATGGCCCCCTGCCCTGTTTCACTGCTCTAAGCACTGCCCTTGTTGTGTTGGAGTCTGCTCAGAGCTGTCCCTTCTCCCTCTTTTAGTTCATTGCCTTCCAGGTGCCCTGGGAGCTCTGCTCATTGAATCATGGAATCAACCAGGTTGGGAAGAGCCTGAAGTTCATCCAGGCCAACCCTTACCCAGCACTGCCAAGGCCACCACTGACCCATGGCACTGAGGGCTCCGTCTCCACTGTGTTTGCACACTCACAGGGACGGTGGCTCCAGCCCTGCCCTGGGCAGTTCCAATGCTGAGCACCCTTTGGGCAAAGGAATTATTCCTCATCCCCATCTGACCCTGCCCTGGTGCAGCTGAGGCCGTTTCCTCCCGTCCCATCCCTTGTTCCTTGGGAGCAGAGCTCAGCCCCCTCC